>QVOA01011205.1:0-22642 GCA_014825685.1 Pseudomyrmex cubaensis | reverse complement strand
TCAGAGCTGAAAACGACTGTCGTTCCATAAAAATGTGTCTCTGCAAATTTGACAATTTTAAGCACAATTGCAGAAAAATATTCTCAAACACGTAGAAAGTCCTTTCGCGAAAAGATCGGCTCGGCCAAGTGCCTACTTCCGAATGAGGCCATTGCACTTTACACATTCCACCCTTCTTTCCCTTCCCTCTGCGTCGCCATCTCCGCTTTTACGTGCAGACTGCATCAGGCTGCAAAGCAACTGCACGTACCAACTGACGGCGACCCGGGTTCGCGCAACACCCCGGGCGAGTTTCCATTGCTCCCTCTGACCGTCCATTCAAGCCTTTTATTTTCTCTGGCTACGTGTACGCGAATAACCCTCTGTACCGGTGGTGACGTGTCTGAAAGAACTGGACGCTCATCCCGAGCCGACCCAATTTTTCCTCTCGTGACGTATTATCCGCGCGAACGATCGGCTCCTCGCACGTGAATAGCCTACAGATACGACGAACGGTTCGGAGAAATCGGGAGTTGGACACAATCACGTGAATGATGTCTCGAATACCTAAACTCTCTTGTTTAGATATTTTCTTTCTTACATACACATGTGCGATACAATATAAAAGAATAAAAAACAAAGCAAAACATATTTATTTAACTTTGTTCTTACTTGTAGATTTTTCCTCCTATACGAATAGACAAATATAAATTCACTTGCCATTTTTTACAGTTTAGTATTACAGTGTTAATTAATAATAGAAATGTGTAAAAATATAATTTATGTTGTTTTCGGGACTTTCTTCTTGCATTTTGTTTATTTAGTTCACCTAATGTGTTCGTTCAGTTCGCCAAATTCCAACGTTTCTAGGTCGTACATGTAGAACATTGTTTGCAACTTGCTATTGCTCTGCAGAGTTTTCTTAATGCTCACGTGCGGGTATTCTGGGGATCCTCCTCGTTTACCGGCGTGCCACCGGCTCCACTCACCAAAGGCATTTCTCTCCATCGCATTTTGGGAGAAATGGCTTCGCCCTCTCTAATTCCCTACGCGCGCGCGCGCGAACGCTCGCCCGGACTCTCTCGACTTCCTCGTATTTTCCACGTCGCTGTATGGTGTCTAATTAAAGTTTAAAGGAAATGTATAATTTCACCAAAATTAACTCGGAATGCCGTGTACGTAACGTTTCACTTTGTTACATTAATTGCCTCCACTCCCTGTCACAATACGCTAATTAATATCCGCTGTACACATAAATTAACCGCGTCACCGCAAATAGTTAATAGCTCAGCCACGAATCCGCAATCCCGGCTAAAAATAGAGTCTAAATTCGGGCGCAATAACCGATTACATGTCACTCCGAGGATGTAAAATACGCTTGCCATTGAGAGAGATGCAGCAACATCTATGGTCTGTTTACCGCGTAATTTTTCGACTTGGATCAATTTCGCATTTCTAATGGTTTTATTGTGGCAACAAAAAAAAGACGGAAAACATTTCGATTGAGAAACTATTTGAATTCGATTCGGAATCGATTTCGAAACACTACACAATAGCTGTACTCTGAAAAGTCAATTAAACAAAGATACCAAATCAATAACACAAAGATACTAAAAATTATTGCGTTTTAAAATTTTGTGTTTAAAACTTATGACTGTTTAATGACCACAATTACGATGTGAACAACCGTCTCTCTCAACTTTGTTCGAATTTTACACGATTACATCGTGTTACATGTGAAGAAATGATTCGTGTGTTCCGTTATACTTCATTGTCTATTGAATACGCGCGCGGAAAGAGATTAAAAAAAAAAAAGAAAAAAGCACAACTGAATTCAGGGCACTGCCGTAACCTTTGTAACTCGTCGGAATTGTTTCAGCTGTGCAAGTTCTGCGAAGCGAGTCGGTGTGAGCGCGACCCCGAAAATTCCGAGGCGCAAAACGGTGTAAGCCGGGAAGGACCGTGCATACTGTAGCCGTCGCTAACGGTGCATCGCGCTATGCATGGCTCGCTCGTTGCGGTGCAACCAACCCAACCTTACTCGCCGCATTGCAACTACAGCTACCGTGTATCTGTTTCTCCACGAGAGAGCCGTGAAAAGGGTTGCATACTCGTCCACCAACCTTCGTTACTTTATCGACGATGAACCGACGCGCGCGCACGCTCGCGCACATGTCTCTCTCACACCCTTTTTCTTCCGGCTTTCCATTAGCAGATTTCTACGGTACACGTTGTTCATTTGACATCCCCCAACGTTCGACTGTGCACTCTTCTCTTCTACGTTACGTTAGCAAAGTATCGACCACCAGACGCTTTTGAAACGTACACACCGGCGTAGGATACCGGGGTATTTTCCATATTTGAAAATCGCGGCGCTTTTCATTGACTGCTTTGCATAATTTATTTACCACTATCACGCGGATATGTTATTTACGGGAATAAAATCACGTAATAACACAATATTCAATCGATAATACGAACGTTTAAACTGATCCTTCGAATAGGATCATCAGTTGTTTGATTTACGGTCGTCGTGAGGTGACGTTAATGCAATTAATAATTCGCGTTATATGATTTATATACTACAAAGAAATTAGCATATATTTTCATTATAACTCAGTTAATTATTCATGTTGTAAATAATATTTAATTTGATAATAAATTTATTTATTAGCGTGAAAAGAAGGTTGATCGCTCAACCGGCATTTTATTGATAAATGGAAAATTTGGTGTTTAATGTGCGAAAGAAAATTTGTAATCTGCTATTTATATTCGTATTTAACATGTCGTTTTACTTAAACACATCTAAACGCACATTTCGTGAAAGCCTGATTAACGAGGAGTCAACCAGTTTTTAACTAGCTTTTAGTTTCGCCCCTGGGTTTCCTCTTCCCTCGTAATCTCAAAATTTCATTAGCATAAGAAGGCTCGAGATAATGTTACTTTGTTGGTCGTGTTATCCACGGATGCATCGAACTACAGCCGTTACACCAAGTTTAAATCTGCTCGCTTATTGCCGCATTACCATAATGCCGCGGTGTGTATGAAAAATGGCGCAACGCAGAACGCGCGCGCGTTCCACGGCAATTTAGATAAATTTCCCGGATCGTAAATTACGTTGGCCTCATCTTTGTAAACGTCGTATTTTACAGCTTTCTCATTACAATCCGGTAATTTATAATCGCCGTTGTATTTACACAATACACACGTAAATGAAAAAAGAAACTCTTCTCTCTATTCACACTCTGTTTTCAAATTTCACCGCGATGTTTTTGGCGGTTGTAAATTTTACTTGCGCGGAACAAACAGTCAAGCCACGGCATTGTTAAAAGCTGTGTGCTTTCACTTCGAAATTACATCATGATTAAGCGTCGCGACATACAAATATTTTCTTCATTCTCTAACCGATCACGTGCGCGACGCCGAAATACGCAGTTGGCGTTTCGAATATCAAAACCGACGATTTATATCATCTTGAGACACGGTTCTCGCAATTAATAGTAATCGTTTGATGCATCAAAGTCGTAATTGGCAGAATATTATGTACAAGTATAGACAGGAGGAGGGGGAGGAAAGGGTCAGCCGCAAACGTGACTCGCTTACATTCAGATATCGGATGCGCGCTATTGTCTAGATTGGTTTGGGACGCGGAGAGTGCGGCGCCAGTAGGATTTCATTAATTGCGAGGGCAAATTGGGAGGTAACGAGCTCGATGAAATATGCGCTATAACGACGTGAGTGAATGCGCCGTCTGATGACGCGACGTAACCGCGTGTTATTTTCTCGTCAAATGATGACGAACCTTTCGCCGTTGATCAACGTACACACACGCTCCGACACTACTCGTAACAACAACATTTTTATCCCAACATTTACAATCGGCCGCAGAAAATTACTGAAAGGTTTCAGCAATATTAACGATTCTCTGATTAGTTATCGCAACTAGAGCGATAATTTTTTTTTTTTTATTTGTATTTAGTTCCTTTTACGACGTTTTTTGTCGTAAGACCTTAAATTTTGTCATCAAGTTTCTCTGTGTCTATTTCAATAAGAAAGAATTAACTTAATTAAAAAATGTATATACATGAGAATATACGCAGAATGTTAATTACACTGCTTGTGATAAACTCGTGTTTTAAATTTATTAATTAGCACGTATTGCTGCGTAGCGAAGCAATGTTAAACAAATGTTTAATAATAGACTGTTGCACTTCAAATATGCAATTACGAAATTATGATAGGAATCGGCCCGACATACAATGGAAGTGACATTTCCCCCTGGGTTTGTAAGACACCGCCATCGCGTGGTACATGCCACGTGACAGTTGCCCTCCTATCTCTCTCTCCCAGCCTGACACACAACAGTTCGCCCGAGTGAAGATCATGATAGAAGTTAATATACTGGTTTTGTGGTTATCACATCTCTGGATAAACGTGACGTGACCGAGCATATCGTACTATTTCGCGTATCAATCTGCGACGCGCAGCCATCTGGACGTCGCGTCGGTCCGCGTTGCTTTGTCGGTGCCTTTGCATCTAATATATACCGTGCAATTTTCTACATATTTTTTTCTGTTCGTATTCCGTGCAACATATATTAGCAATCCGGACTAAACTGAAATATGTGTAAATATACGCGCATTGATTAAATAACAACATCAATGTGTTTGTAATTGAGTGAGAACAGACGCGTCAAATTACGCTTGTCATTAGAAACAACGTTAAAACTCTTTACATGTCTGAATGTAACGTAATTACACGATCATGGTAACTTCATTACTTTGCGTATAAAAGCAAATTAGAGTCGCGAATGTTCTTAACGTTACATACAGTATTACGCGAACTCAATTACAATTTCTCTCTTTCTCTCTCTCTCTCTCTACAAGAGATGGAGCGTAGAATGCGGAAAAGATGCATCTGTCTTCCTTACGCATCTTGCACGCGGCTCACAATTTATGCTTTAATATTCGCGCATTCCTAAGAGCGATGTTACAAGGCTCGTTGAGAGGATCCTCGCGAATTTCACCGTCATGCCGTACTCGCCGGAAGTATACTCTCGAGTGACATAACACCCGGCGGGAGGGAAGGGAAGACGGAAGGTTAATACAACGTGGGAGACAAAATGCGCCGGTTCGTTCTTTCATTCAGAGCCGCTCTGGTCCTGTCGCGACCGTTTATGAATTAATACGAAGGTGCACGGGTAATATCTTCACCGCCTTACCTCGTACATACATTATTTTTATTGTTCCCCATAGGCGCTCGTGCGACACACAGGCAGCGTCAGCGATTTAAGGATTCATTTTCGCCCGATATTAAATAACTGCGAAAGAAGAAAACGCGCAAATGCAAGCGTATAAGAGCGTCATTAACCGTGGAAGGTGTGTTTTGCAGTTTCGAGAGAGAATTAAATCCAACGCGGATAAAACACTCAAAAAACAATTTTTTCTTGCTTCTTCTTGCTTCTTTTTTTTTTTTGTAAAAATTAATTCAGTAAAATTACTGTCGAACAAACTGATTTCGATTTGAGCTCGGTATCTCGTTCCGGACAATTTTTGAAGATTTCAGTGACGGTACGTTAACAAGAAACATCGAGCAATTGTTCGTTAATTGGATGGACCATCGGTCTGTCCAATAACGAATTCCGGCCGCTCTGCCCACTGCTTGATTGGCTATCGGAAAACAATACACTGTCACGCCTAACTGCGTTATTGTTCATGATTAATTGTTTATTTCGTATCGCGCGCACTTTGTTGCTAATACATTAATTCCTTTGCCGGATGAGATAAAATTAATTTTGCAACTAAACAAAAAAATCGTGGCACACGGAATCACTGACGTTTTCGTTGAAAAATGTTGACGGTAAAAAAATTTGATCTCGGAATGCAACGCGCACACAGTAAAGCGTTCCGTGTGTATGTGTTGTATCTCATTGTATAATCTCGTTAAAATACACGTTGCGTAAGCTGAATACTTTGCGTTTGCGAATTAATTGGAAAATTTCATCATCATCCGTAGCGGCGCTACCGCGTTGCGCTCCGCGCTATTTCCAGTTGCGCGCTAGAACGAAAAGAATTTTTTACAGTGTAAACGAGAATGCGTTTTCCTGAAAAACACCATGGCAATTTTCGATGCAGCGCCGAATGAGAGAACGCCAGCCGGGCATCTAAACTGCAGATTGGTTAAGGGCTAAGTCCCGGATATTTGAAAGTTCTCAGACGAACCTGATAACCAAATACTTTAATACTCTTTCTCTCTCTCTCTTTCTTGCCTCCGAAGTTAAAACTCTTATCGGTCGGACTATCTCGACAACTTCGTTTCAAGGTGGAAAGAAGCGGAGGAAGATCGAGGGACTAAAGGGCGCGGCGCCGAGCCGATTTAAAAGATGAAACAAACTTCGAAGTCAATGAGGTTGAATTTCGAGTCAATAAATTTAGAGATTTAAATTCAAATGAGTTCTTTCCTCTTTAAGGATGATGTGTCATGTGAAATAGGAAAAAAAGAAAACAAGTTACATCACAAAAAACCAGTTCCCAATACCTTTCGCTCTTGATTCTATTCTTTCACTGAGTACCATAAAGCCGACGCATTCATCTCTACCTCGTCCCCGCACTTTTCCTCACGCGACTCTGCCGCAGCAGACGTTCGCCCGAGCGCGCGCGCGCGCTTCTCGAGCTGGTATCGAGCTTTAGTCCTCCCAAAGGACGCCCGGTTAGCTTTCTGTTTGTAGCACTGAAAGCGCGCGGAGCGACCGTTTGTTTCCTGCAATCTGCAGCGCCGTAAATTCGGTAAATATAAGAGATTCAACAATAAAAAGGGAAACGCGGGTTTCTCTCTCGTCTCTCCCGTTTGTCTTTTCCTTTTCTCGCACTTCACCGCGACGAAATCGAGCGTTCGCTTGTGTACCCGCGCTCGCATCGCTTCATCGCGCTGTTGAAAAAGCCGTTTTCCCGAAGAATGGATGGAGAGATCACGCGTTTATATAGAAAACGCGAGTCCCGACGCTCTCGGAAACTTTACCGTTTTAATTGACAATCGCCCTAGTTTGTTCGCTCTCTTTCACGATGGACCTCTGGCAGTTTCTGTAAATTTCGCGAAGCTCTTCCGCCCCCTTTTCCCAATCCCCTCTGCAACTTCACTCGAGATTGCTCTTTTCCCAAAGGCCGCGCGCGAATCTCTCAGTTTCTTTCTACCCCTCCTCTCCCAGAGTAAGCGGGGAGAAGTCGCCAATAAAGGAGAAAGATCTATTTTTCCGTTCCTGACGAGAGAGGCGGACACACAAGGAACGATCCGACCGCCGGGCAACACGACAAATCCCAGAGCTCTGTAGAGAAACTCAGTCGATTACTGGGTTCGTCGTTTTTACTGTAGATTGTATTATCGCAATGCGCGGCGATGAGATGCGAAGCCAGAGACGTCAGCACGATCTTCTGTGAATTTTACTCGCCGCATCTCCGTCGCATCTCATTTTTCTTCGAGTCTCTTCAGGTCTCTTCTCTCGATACACCGGTGCACTTCCTTTTGCCCGCGAGCGAGAAATTCCAAGAGGCACCGTTTGTTTTCCTACAATCTGCAGGACTGTAAATTTCGGGCGAGTGGCGTGCATAGCGCGCAAGAGCAAGACGGAAATGGGCTCTTGGCCGAATGCGGAAGATGGAAGAAGAAGCTGCATGTGGAGAGAATAGAGAGCCGAAGTTGAAGTCGGGCGCGGTGGTGCGGGGTCCGAGCAATCCCGGGGAAGAAATACCTAACCGGGGGTTTCGGCCTCCCGGGGAATCAGCCGATCTACCACGGACAGCTCCCTGCAGTTCTTGACGTACAATCGCCGCTGCAAGCTATGGGGGCTTCCGCGATACCGATCGCAGAGTCGCGATTATGCACCTCGCTAGGAAAACATCGATCGCAAAATTTATTGTGGCGCTTTTGGTTGGCGTTAACAGCCTAGTCAAGTACTTACATGCATTGGATCAAAATAAATTATTTGAGTGCAGTATTTTTGTGCACTCTTTCTTTTTCTCTCAGATCTCATTTAATGCTACGTTTCTTTTTATTTTAAATTATTGCACATATGACTATATTAAATGTGTTGATGTACCGTTGAGCATAACAGAAGTAATTAACTTAAAAGTTAACACTTTTACAAGTTTTTAAATACTTTGGAATTTGCTCTTAATTTGCGTCGGTTTTAATTGAACAGTAACACTCACGCATAAATAACAAAAAGCTACTAAATGCAAATATTATTTCGCTTCTGGACGAATTACAGTGCTGTTCTTTATACGATACGTGACGATTATTTACGGCCATAATTCCTGTTTCCGAATAAAAATACATCATGATAAAGTATGTCGAGCGACACTCCACTCCGAACTGTAACGCGTTGAGAGACATACGTATCGCATAATGGTTTGGATTTTTTGTTTTGTTTTTTTTTGTTTTGTTTTAGTTTTTTTTTAGGATTGTGCGCGACGTCAAAAAAGCGACGAGAGCAATTTTTTATCCCCTATCCCACCTCCTCTTAGTGCTCCCTGCAGAGCCACGCATTTACAGGTCCATGTTTATAGGAATTTTTTTTTTATTGTTTTCACTCCCGAGCGAAACCCCCAAATGCAAACGGAATTACGACTCACCCTCGATCCCATGACTCATCCCTACATCTACGATGAAACGTTTGCTCATGCTAAAGCCAGAGGGCCGAATGTGTGGATTTTCATGCAGTTATTTCAGCGAAATCCATGCCGATTGTTTTTTAGAACATTCTCGCGTAAGGTGTGAAATTGTGACGTTGGAAACAGGCGTGTGTTTTCACGGATCGGTGTGATCCCGATTAAAATGCCCCGGCCGCGAAAAATCGTCGAAGAAAAATATTCATTCGCGCGATTTATCATATAAATCAGGATCGCGTAAAACAGAGAAGTTTCAAGTTTTGCCTCTTGCCGAGTTTTGCTATTGCGCGTGGATTGTCTTTTTTAAACCGCACGCGGTTTTCGAGAGAGAGAGAGAGAGAGAGAAAGAAAGAGAGAAATATATTTATAATGTTAATGCACACTATTTATTTTAAGCCAAGAAAATAACATTATTAGCATAATTCGCAGAACGTCATAAACACAAATTTTAATTCCACTAATGCACATCTTTTGATCACAAAGATGAAAAGCGCGAAATGCGCGATAATGTAAAAGACACAAAACATTGCGCAAAACAGTTCACAATTATCGAAATATAATTAAAGTATATAATTATTTTCTGAATTTAGAAATGTCGCGCACAAATGTGAAACAGGTCGAAATAACAACAGGCTGCCGAATAATTGCAAAAACGAAATCGCGGTGTTAAAACTAACGCTGAAATGCACTTACAACGTAGAGAAAAGACATAGAAATGTGTCACTTCTAAATATTTTGATATCGAACGGCCAGGATTTGGCTCGCATAAGCAAGCGTAGACATTAATAACCAGCTGAGCTCGCACGGATTCAGCGCATGAAAATCAATATTTCAATTATATGGTTTTATTTTTACGCGCAGCGCTGAATACGGTATAGAGCGCCGTCGCCGCGCGCAGAATTTGTAATTGAAAAATGATAGCAAACTCGACGGCTCTGTCTTTATTTCGTTATAAACCAAAATGTATGGAACTGATTTTTCAGCGGCGCACACCGACGCACGTGCTCGCAAATAATAAATATCGATTCGACGCGGCAATCATTATTTTGCATTCGGCGCCATTCGAGATCCCGCAGTAACTTCTGGAAATATCAGATATCGATGCATTGCGCATTATTATTAGGTGATACACGTTACCGGAGTAATAGATCTCGTAAATTGGACGCGCGTGCACGGTTTGTTTTACGTTTGTTTTGCCGAGAATCTCTCGTTGATTATTCAACGTATATATTTTTCGTTGCGTCCATTATCTATTTTGGTACCTACTACGGCAAGTATGTATGCCCACAAAATATAAGGCATACAGAAGTATTTTCCATCCTCCCCTTCCATCCGGAGCTACACCCATCCGCATTCTACCTCGAGAAACTTCAAAGGCAAAAGTACTCTCGGATAATAAATAATTAAATGCATGAACCATATGGCGTTGCCGTATGGCGGAAGACATTTTGCTAAAATATGTAAAGCTACCCCCAGCTAGATCTGCGAGACATGCAGACTGTGCAGCATTCCGACATGACGGGATAAGAAAGGTCGCCTAGAGGGCTGAAAGAATTATAACATGGCTTGGCAATAACATGTCGTTGAATAGAATTACTTTGATAAGCACACAGGTAAAAAAAACAATATATAATTAATTAAATATCCGCGCAAACAAGAAATGCGAAAAGGTAAAACACGTCACATTACTTGAGAGTATTAGTAAATAAATTCTTTGTAATATATGTAAATGTTATTCATTTAGTGTTTTATTAAAAAACAACATTATTCCGTCTCTTGTTCTTTTTGTAAAGAGAACCACTATATATATATGTGTGTGTATGTGTGTGTGTTGCCGAATTTCTTAAAAATATATTACAAACAAAAGAACATTAAAAAAGATCTAATAATACTCGATTACTCTATTATCAAGAAGAGATAAAAAAACATTTTCAATATTTTGTATACATGTACTTATTTAGGTATTTGAATTTATTTTATTTATTTATTTATATTTCATGTTATATGTTAAAGAGTTAAGTTATTTTACTTTAAGTATTTTGTTTAAAATGAATGGTAAATTAGAACATATTCGTATACGTGTGAAAATGTGAATTCGTACAAAGTATTCGTAATTAGATAAGAAAGACAAAGAGACAAAGAGAGAAAGAGAGAGAGAGAAATGTGTAATATTACATGATTAACTCCTTTCTTACTAAGGATGAATCGAAAGCTTTTTCATTAAAACTATTTCACATTCTACATTATTCATGAGTGACATTATGTCTTTGTAACTGAATGATAAGAACCGAGACAATATAATTGTCCTTTGTGTGAATAATTCTGCGTGTAATTAAAGGAAAATACTTATGTGTGTGTACGCTGTATTATTACGTTTAAAAGACATGGATATGAAAATAAGCGAAATATGCAAATCGAGCAACCGATCATTGGCTTTCCAGAAAGCAATGTTTTATAAAGTTACATCTTTTATATTCAATACTTTCGCAATACCAAAAGACATCAGATAATCGTGATTGTACAGAAAGTTTTACAAAATTTTAGTCAGATTCGAAATGACAAATTTTCGCTTATATGTTCTCATGCCGCGATAATGCCGTTTGCATACCCAGTTATATGCGTTTAAACGTCGCAGTTTTCGCTTATTTACAAAATTTGTGATAAATTTGGGTAAACGTTTGTTGCGCGTTGCAAATCGATGTGCGTGGTAGTCGCATTCAGTGGAGAAAATTATTCCAAGAATGACCGGCGAGAAAAAAATAATCGCCCGTCCGATGCACGGCTGTGCGCCTCGCTATTAAATCGCAAAATTAAACTCTGGAAAAACGTTGGAAAACTCGAAATTCCACCATTTGTCCGTCTGGAAAACAGCTATTGGCATTTTTGGACACAATTCTTGATCGGAAACGCGAATGTTGACTGTCTGCAGCATCGTGTGGAATTTCGATCCAACCGGAAAACACAACGCACATTCTCTTTTATGTATCCAACAATTACGTCATAAGTGAATTCAGTCGGAAAGTTTGCGCGTTAAATTTTAAAACATACATATTAATATGTCGAAAATATGAGATTATAAAATTTTATTGGAAAAAGTTTAGTTCTTTTAAGTGTGTATACAATTCATTCAACTTCACAATATACGTATGTATACATGTACACATATATCTCATCTAAAAAAATATATATGATGTATAAATTATTATAAAATTAAACTATAATATTTTATCTTTCAGTCAAT
Organism: Pseudomyrmex cubaensis; assembly: GCA_014825685.1. Taxonomy (NCBI): domain Eukaryota; kingdom Metazoa; phylum Arthropoda; class Insecta; order Hymenoptera; family Formicidae; genus Pseudomyrmex; species Pseudomyrmex cubaensis. Next base: position 10,759 of record QVOA01011205.1, on the reverse strand, counting down.
AGTAAAAAAAGATTGAGAAATAAAAAGACATGAATCATACAAAATAAAGAAAACTATATATATAAGAAATACAATATGCAGCAAGTGAATTTCATATTTTCTGAAATTATTTTATCTTCACACTTTTGCTTTTCTCATCTACAACTAATCTCATTTTTACTCTTTCTTGCATTACCTATATAAATGAAAGCTGTCAGAAGAGTGTCACCTTTCGATAACTGCGATTAATTTTCCGAACGCATTGACCCACTCTCCCCCTGCCCAGGAGACCTCTTTATCAGAAGCGATTAATTGTCGACTGCAATTTCTTTCGTTCGGCGGCCGAAGCGATCGGAATATTTTAATACGCGCAAGTTTTAACGGTGCCCGTCTATAGCGACGTTTTAAATTAAAGAAACTTCCGTCGATGAAAAGTTTTTTTTACCTTTTCTTCTGCGTTCTGAAAATACACGCTCCGATGAGGACAAGAGCCGACACGATCAAAGAAAACTCTTCCAGCGATTTCATCCGGACTCGCACTGTTGAAAATGTCGGTCGTGAGATGGGGGAGAGAAAAAGCGAAGTAACGAATCTGCCTGATCCGACGCGGGCTTCGACTACTGCATGTGCCGTGCCTCACAGGAGCGTGTTCCACTTCGATGTGGCGCGCCGCAAATCCGCAAAGCCCGAATCCCGCCGAGTCCCCCGCGGATTTGTCGACGTTGCGACGAGGATGAACGGGGGTTGGGCGAGACGTTAAGACAGAAAAAGCCGAGAGGAACGCAGCCGGGCACGCGATTGGAAGAACCGCGTTTGGATAACGTCGGCGTAAACCCGCGTGCGCGATCGATAAATATGCGATTTCAGACAGCCGTTCGAAGTACTTATCGTCGTTAAATTACTTGATTTCTTGCTGTCACTTAAACAACTAATCGAAAATTTTTTTCACATCACGTCAAAGAATGAACAAAGAACTCTTTTCAACGTTCGTTTAGTTGTCATTGTCAAAAAGTTTTCTCTTTATTTTAAAAACTAACCGAAGCATTTGTTGATAAAGTTCTTTGTTTGTTACGTTATAGGTGCCGCCAACACACGCGATATTGCAGAAAAATAAATCACATATTCCGCGAACAATACATTCGCAATCGGGCAGATTTGTATTTGTAATTGTGACTATTTATAGATGCCATTAATAATTTCGTACCAACAACGGAGAGAATTGGAAATGCGGCCGGGAGAGGTCGTAGTTTATTCAATCACGTGTTACCAATAATTTATCAAGAGTCTGAATATTTGACAAGAGACTGTTTACTGAATGATTGTAAATATTCTAGTATATAACGAGATTATAGAATATTTTTTTTTGTCTCCTGTTCAAATAGCTTCTATCTCACAATGGAGAGTAATTCTGAAAGGAAACTTCAATAGAAGAGTAAAATAACGTTATTTGTGTGTGTGTACAAAATATAAATACATCATTATAGCGAGAGATTTTGTATTATTTACGAAAAAGAAGTAAAAAATATCGAGCTTCTCTTTCATATCGATTCGCAGAAATAATATCTTCAAATTAAACGATACATCTGTTGTTTGCTTGAAGTTACAGACTATGTGAAACAAACTTCAATAGTGTCGTGCTTTCTCTTTCGTTAAATGAAAGAGTTTTTTTCACGAATAGTTACTAGCTTTGTCACACCGCGATAGTAACCAAGTTAACTGTTCAGTTTCTAACCCGGTGACAAAGTGACGATTCCTATGCGGCACAGAAGAGCATTTCCGTTCGTGAGTCAACGCGCGGGAAGTGAGAATAGAGCGCGTGGTAAAGATGCAAAATTATGCATAATATTCCGTTCTGCCTACTTCCATTCCGTGTCTTTTCCTCCTTCGTTTTTCCCTCTCTCTTTCCTTCTCTCCTTCTCTCTTTCTCTCTCTCTCTCTCGCAATACTTTCCGACTGAATTCGATGCCACAACTGTTGGGGGAGGAAAGGGTGCTTTCGGGGATACTCAGGCAAATTCAAACTTTTCTCAAAGTGATTTTTTTCAATCAACGCCTCTTGAAGGAGTCCTACCACGACTTTATTTGTGCCTTCCTTGAATCGATCTTTTTCTCTCTTTCTTTCTTTTTTTTTCTTACCGGTGACTTATCCATTCCCACTCGTTCCATCTTCCTTTGTCTGGAGAGTAATAAAGTTAGCGACTTCCCGATGGCGGATTCAACTGATTTTACTCGGTACGCGTCGAGTGCGAGCAAACGTGTCGCGCAACCTCTTTCCTATATCTTAAAATGATGTATCACGCTCGGAATTTTTTCATATTAGTTGCGGAATTGACTAAAAAATATATAAAAGTTCTTATAAAATTTAAAACTTTAATGTAGTTTCTGAATATGAATGACTTTGTTGTCGTGGTATTTTTCGCATAAATATGTATAATATATGTATATAATTTATTTATATAATATATATGTAATAAATTTAATGTTTTAACAAAAGATAAGAATTTTTCTCAAAGTAGATCATATTTGGATGCAACAAATAAATTAAATAAATTATTTCTTTTAGATGTTTAGTTATTAATGGCCTCTGGAGGTTATTAGTGTTTAGCGAAACTGGTGCATGGTCGAATGCTCGATGTGCGATATTAGACGATATGACTATGTGTATGCAGCGTCCAATATTGCGCATGAGGCACTCATCCGTGAATCACTCTACTATGTGGTCTAATATTCGTACGTGGCGCATATTCGTATGTGAACCAACATCAATCACGCCATCAATTGAACTTTAAAATTGATAACTTTCCGCTGGTTTACTTTGTTCGCACGCGCTTCGTTACGCTCTCTACGTAAAAAATGAATTTATATATATATATATATGTATAATTGATTTTTCTACAAGTTTCAATCAGAAGCGCTTGTGCAAATGCAATAATTATTTCGCGGTTTCAAGTGACAACCGCATATTCACGCAAAACTAGATTGCAACGCGTCCCCGTACGAACAAACGCGTTTGCACGCGACACACGCAAACCGAGCGGGTCACGTCGGAATTATGCCGATGCGCAGCCGCCGCGTTTCTGCACATCCTCACACCGACACGCCGCCGACTGTCTCGGAGAATTTCCCGACGAAGTAATCCCTCCGGCTACGTCGCGCGATAAGACCCAACCGGAAGAATATACGACGGCGTAAAGTAAGCGGGGCGGCCAAGAGAGAAGCTCGGACGCGGAAGATTCATTTAAGGCTTATGAAGAAGTCCACCCTCTTCGTGAGAATGCCGTTTCTGCCTCCCCCGTCCTTTCCAGTCCCTTCTCTTGTCGCCGAAAAAAACCTCTCCCATTCTTGAACTATCGTTCGTTCCCGCGCGAGCGCAGAGGTATAATGGCGAACCCCATCGCCGACCGGTGAAAGTTCGCCGGTGAAAAGTTCGGATATTTTATTCGGTAGCCGGAATAACTTTTAATATCCCGCTTCTAGGTTCGTACCGGAAAGGTGAGAGAGAAAGAGAGAAAACGCGCGAGAGAACAAGTTGGACCATCGGTGAAGGGAGAGCGGAAGGAGCGAGAAGGAGGTTGAGGAAAGAGAAAGAGAGAGAGAGAGGAACTACTGTGACTTTTAACGTCGGCGGAACTGACGTTGCGCTTCGGCGAGCTTTGTAGACTTTTAATGAAGAGTTCGGGCTCGCTTATTGGTTTCTGCGAGCGGTGGCGGTGGCAGTTCGTGAGCGTTCGCGCGTTTTATATTACCTGTGCCCTTTCTTCGCGCAGAGGGCGCGTATATTTTTCAAGATGCAAGTCGTCGGCAAAAATCACCGCCAGTGACGACAACAACGACGTCCTACAGCGTCGCATCCTGACAGAAGACGGAATATTATACAGTTGAAATGTTAACTAGTTCGAAACTCGGCCCGCGTTCGCGCCGGGGTTACCTCTTTGCGGCGGCAAGTTTCGTGAAGTTCACGCTGGCGGTAAATTGTACGCGATATATTGTACCAAAACCCCCTTGAGCGCGAAGTTGCTGCCCGAGAACTTGCCGCGCGACCGATTTCTTCAAGATGTTCGTTAGAATAGAGATCGTGTTTTTCAAGAAGATCGGAATCGGATGGTTCTTTTAAGTCCGTGTCATACGTTTTTATTCTCCGAGAGATACCTCGCCATATTATTTTTTTCCACGGTAAGGCTATAAAGTTCTTGCGTTCGCAAAACGCAGATTTTATGCACTTAAACTACATCAAAGCGTCCGTAAAAGCGTCTATAAAAGAACGTTTCAAGAACATCTAAAACCTCTCAAAGATTGAGACGGTTTTATGACATCTTGCAAACGTTTGCATTATTTGCAAACAGCTCTAAAACTACAATCACACACGAGGGAAAAAAAAACCGATTGAAATTGAAGCAGAAAATAAGAAGACAATCGTCAGCAAATTTCTTTCCGCAATAGTTTCGTATAAGTTTCTAACCGTGAGTTCCTAATTAAAACTGACAGATGATGTAATTTCAAGAGTGTAACTCCACGACAAATGAGCAAATATAAAGTCTCAAATTAGAATAAAATACATGCAAACGTAATTTTATCTCGCAGCTTATTCACAGTTTGGGGGAAAAAAAATTGTATTTTTTAATTACAGCGCCGGAGCGGCGAAAGGATTAATTATGAAAGTGCAATAAAAATAACACGAGTATCATGGGGATATTTGCCGGGTGACGAGAGATAGCACGTGTGTCAAACTGGAGAGGACGCCGTTTTAACAAATTCAGAATGTAATCACGGGCCCAAGTTCCGCAGGGCTCCTTAGTCCGCTGCTTAGTTACGTAGTCTGCCGTCGTGTCCTGGCAACTTCGCTCGAGCAAAGTTTCTAATCCGCAAATCGTTGCCTAATATACACGCGGCAGCCGAGGTGATGCATGCTTAAGGTGGATGGTTTACGTCGGAAACTTCAGGCTGTAATTCTTGCGCGAGAACAGGGCGCGCGCGGCATATGGCGGCATGCACGGAGGCAGGTCAAGATGTAAGGGGAATCCCTATAATTTGCCGCACTTTAGTCCGTCCAAGAAAGTTTATAGATGGTTATTTCACGCAATTCATCATGTTAAATTGTAAAATTAATAATTTTCTCCTTTATTATAAAAAAATATTATAAATGTTTATAATAAAAATATTAATTTTATATACTCGTGTATCTATAATCCCGAACTTTTCGATATTTTCACAGAGAGGAGAACTACGAGTGCGGAAACGCGCGATATTTCAAACGGCGAGAATCCCCGCCAAATGCGAGCATCTCGAATCATTCAATTTCTACATACTCGGGAACTATTTATCAAGAATTCCGTTCTGTCGTATATATAAGTCCATTCGCCATTCTCTGCGTCTCCTTTAAAATAACTTGGGAGAACCGCGCGCGCCGACGAGCAGCTCTCATGCAAATTTTACTTTCCCGCTTTTAAATTTACTCCCTTAAGTTTGCGGGGAATCGCGCTCCTTGATTTTATTGTTCCACGAGGAACGGGAGAAGCGACCGGGACAAAGAAGTTGATCCTTGATGCGATGCTTCTACTCTTCTCGTCGCCTCGTTCCAAAGAGAAGGAGGATATTTGCATTGCGGTCGCGAAACCGCCGCGAGATCGGAATCGCGTCAAATTTCATTGGGAATGCGCATTTAAGACACCGCCAGCTCGAAATATAACGAGAAACGAGAGAAACAAATCTGTCATCGCGCGTATTCAAGATCGGACTTTTATATAAAGAAAAGATTCGCGCGCAACCTCATGAAATTCGCAAAGAGGCGCGCCCCTGTATTAAAACGCGTTAAGTCCACCTGCCGGTAGTTCCGCGTAGTCTCACGCGTACGTTGTTTTACTGCTGACGCCAAAAATTTAATAAGCTCATGCAAATGAGGGCTCTTATGTAAATCTGGGAAATTTCACGGCTAACCAGACCTCCCAAATCGCGGTACATATTTTTCACATGCGCGCGCGCGCGAGAGAGATCCTTATTACCGCGATAAATTCTGCCAGTTTAGCGAAAACTTACGAGAGAGTGACACGGATTTGCGTATGCACTTTTAGCACGTACCACATCTCTCCTCATATTTTCATTCGAGCAAGCAAAAACAAGAAGACATCATTTCTAATGTGTGTTACACATTGTGCGACACTTTCTCCCTTTTCTTCCTCTATTTAAAAAAAAAGAAACAAAATATTAAATAAAATGCAATCAAAATAATAATAACTACGCTAATTTTACAAATAGGAGTATCTCAGCACCGAATTTGCTCCGCTTAAAATACAGGCATCGTTTAAGGAACGGTGAAATAAATGACTTCGCTAATTGGCGTAATTAATCGAGCTTTTTATTACACCGTGGTATTCTACAGTGTACCTGTAGGGAAGGGCAAAACTTAGCCGAGCATAAATCACGCGAAAGAAAAATTTGACGTTAGAATGAGGAGCAGTTTCTCGGCGTACTTTATCCACGCCGACGTACTACTACCACTACTAGTAGTAGTACTAGTCGAGGAGTTCGATCTCTCTTGCGGCGCGCGCTCGCTAAGTTACTTGATCTGCTCTCTCCTAGCAGCTAGCGTCTCGTGATAACTTTGTGATGGCTGGATAAGGATTTTGTGCCGGGTAGCTACGCGTGCGCCTCGGTTTCCGTTACGTATGGGAAGAGAAAAGAGAAGACAGAGAGGGTTCCGGGCTTAAGTCGGGCGAAACTTTCCAGCGTCGTGGAAACTCCGCGTTCGCGAAGGTGTTACGAAAGTCGTATATCCGCGAAATGATACCGCGCCCCTTGTTACTTCAACAACGGAACAACGGTGTTCCTTTGCGTTTACGTACTTTACGGTATGGTCGACCATCTCGCGAGTCGCGCGAGATAAACACGCGTTTCCCAACGCGCGCGGGAAAATCGATTGGTCGTTCGCATGTGAGAGAGGAAAATGATCTCGCGACCTTATGACGCGTAAGCCTTCAAACGACTATGACTCAATATCATCCCGTTAATTTCGCACGGTATGTAACTTACAGTGCCGCCTCGGGCAATCTAGGTTTATTCGAAATTGTTAATTTTACCGAACGATACTTACCTTCTCGAGCGTTAACGCCCGAAGTTTCCGAGTAATAACAGTATAGTAAGCGCCCCCAAACGTTGTGAAAATATATATACTAAAGTTTATAAACAAACATATACTAAAGTTTATAAACAAACATATACTAAAGTTTATAAACAAACATATACGTGAGAGTACACATATTTATTGGCGTTGTTAATTTTTTCGAAATTGTTACTTACGCGCGAAGTAGGAGAGTGCTCGTGTTCATTTTTTCAACAAAAAAGTGAGTATTCATTAGTATTACACGCACAATTTTAAAATAAAATATTTCGCATATATAGTATCTCTTAACATGTTTAATATTTTGTATTAAATATCAATGTGCGCGTCAACGCACAATATAAATTTTGTTAATGAATAACATAGTTCGCAACTAATAATAAATATAAATTATGTTAATGAATAAAATAGTTCCCAACTAATAATGTCGATTGTTTGAATAATTTCACAACGCTTTTATATATATATATATATACATACGCTCTCGATTTGTCACGCAAAAATAGTACGACGGATTCAATAATTGCCATGGTTCTTCCGGTGCAAGTATAGCCATGGCTATAGTCGACGGCGCGCTATGCAATTAAACGGAAAAAGCTGCGTCACAAAGTAACCCGAGCCCGAATGGTAACGGCAATAAACGTCTCGTGTGCATGACGCTGCTACGTGTGTGGGCGCGCGCGCGCGCGAGAGAGGTGTTCTTGTTTGAACGTAGCGCAGGAAGAGGCGCGAACGTCCATCCGTCCGTTCGTTCGGACTTTTGAAAGTTCCGAAAAAAGGAGAACGAAAACGCCGATACTCGATCTACGGACGACTGCATTCATGGCTGGGCGCGGGGCACATTTAGCAAGTTGGGATGACGCGGCAGCGCGCAGGACTCATTGAAAGTTGAAGTGTTGTTTCTTGTTTTACGAAGCGGAAAACTACTCGGGTGCTTAAGAGATAATTTGTCAGACGGGAAGACTGGGAGGAGGAGCTGCTGCTGCTGCTGCTGCTGCTGCTACCGCGATTCTAACGGGAACGGTGTATGTACGCGCGGTGTATGTCTGTGTTCGTTGCTCCTACGAGTTCGTACTTCAATCATGTGCGGATCTTGAGAAATGACATCTCGGTAAGAATCCGAACGTTGCGTGTTTGTACACGCCTTTGACGCCACGTTTTCAAGCACCAACTACGCACTCATGTAAATAGTTACGTTACACTTCAATGTTATCGACTTGATCCGGTTTAAAAGTGTAAGGTCATCGTTAAATTCGAACGTCCCATTCAGTGTGGGATCAAAATGTTTTGAAATCACAAAGTACACACACCCACACACTCACACACACACACACGCGCGCGCGCGCGCGCTCACTTGAACACATAGTAATTTTTTCGAGACTCTAATGTACTCTTACATGTAAGATTCACGAGATTAGTGAAGCAGTTTTGTAAAGCCTTTTATTATGATAATTACACGGTCTGTATAACGTCTTTTTACGATAATACGCTTTAGTCGCTCTTCTCTTTGCTCGACGGATAATTTATTTGGACTTTCTGTGTAAACTTTGTTTCGTATTAAAGCATTCGCTTTGCGTATGAATGGCGAGGGGAGAAACGAAAAGTTTGTCTCCATCGGCTCGTTTCAGGCGGGAATAAAGGCTGCAGATTGCAAGTTCCACTAAGGAAAATTACAAGTTATATACACGTCCACGGGCAGGTACGTGCGGACGGTACGTCGGTCGGTGTGTTACTTCTGTTTTCTTGAAAATAGGAGCGGATATGTCCCGGATGGCACTCGCCAAGATTTTCATGAATATTCTTTAGCCGACACTAATGCGCTTTATAAATATGTATTAAAGCCGCGGATATCTCCGACAAATTAAGCTTTCCAGCTGCTCCCGTAACCCTTCCTGTTCCTTTCAGTCCCGAGCATTACCGTCCGGAAAGACGCAATTGGAATAATAATCTTGCGCCGAGCGACGAGATATCTCCGCATTGCGTCGATTTGTCGCGTAAGGGAGGGGAAAACGCTTAATATTCCGCGGATGTGCGTGTATTTTTCTATTACCTGGCAGAGAGGGATTATGACGTTATAATTAAACCGATCCGATTATAAGCCGCGTTAATGAGAGACGCCGCGAAACGACTGACCCCCGAGTACGTACGTACGTATGTACGTACATATCGCGCCGCGACCATAGGGACGAATATGCGCGCTGCATTTTATATTAGCGCCAACGAGCGCGTGTTTATAAAACGCGACACGGGCTTTCGCTCTCATTTGCGTTGCACGAACGTCTCTTTCTCTCCGTGTAAGAAAAAAAAATATAGAATGTAAATATCATGCAGAAATCATGCAAATGAGAAGCTAAATTAATCCCGATCCACACACAGCACTCGGAGGAATCATAAATGCGAGATTCTGATTACAGTCTTAACCAACCGCGATCCGCGCTTGTTTGGGATATTACCACGTTGCGCGTGATCGTACTATCGGTCAATATTTTCGCGGATCGACGAATCGCGCTGCGTCAAGTTTTTTTGCATTAAATATTTTTGTTGCAATACGGAGTATTACTATACTAAGTAGCGTTTTGAGCAGGAATAAGGGCTATCACACACAAAATAACATAGAATGCATATGCATAGCATAAGACTATTTGGACCAATGACATTGGTCCAAATAGTCTTATGCTATGCATATGCATTCTATGTTATTTTGTGTGTGATAGCCCTAAGATTTGTCTATGCAAACATCATAATATCGCATATCGATATATACATCGCATTTCGATATATATCACATATCGATATATATCGCATATCGATATATGTCGCATTTCGATATATATCGCATATCGATATTAGATCTATCGCGTTAAAAATATATCAAAAGGAAGTATTTATTGTTTATCGTTTCTTAAAACTTTATTTAAAAGATAAATACACGTGAAACATTTATTTCGAAAAGTATGAAGATAGGACTTTGACAGTCCTATCTTTACCAAAACAGCTAAACATTTCGAGATTATTTGACAATATTCTTCGTATTCTACTCTTCGTATTATAATGCCGCAATAAAATATGTTTTCATATCTGCTCTCCGATACGAGATCTTCGATTGAGCTTATATGATAATAATAATAATAATAATCCTATACTGTCATACATTTTCCGTCTGATATTTGAGAATCGAACGTCAGTAATAGCGCGCATATCTTCGTTTCTAACTTCCACTTCATGCGCGGCATATAATAGCGTCTCCGCGGAAAATCCCGACTTTTTCATATGACATAAAATGAAAGTCCGTTTCGCGAGCAAAGCCACGTCTTTCATGCGCCACCATAAAAAGCTAATCAGACATAAGATATAAAGCAAAGAAATTTATGCATGTTATATTTTTATCCGCGCATAAATTCCTTACAGACACATGCGTAGATATAAATATAAAAATATGTAAGAACTTTTTGTACTTGTTTAATTCTGTATTTGGTTAACGGATATTTTGTTTAATGAAAAATATTAACGTGTGACGAGGGAATAAATAGATTTTATTTTTAAACCTTAGATCCTAACTCGAGTCAAAATTTTGACGCTTTGATGAACCTTTTATTGTATTATATAATAAGAGTTATGATAGCAAAGCAGGTTCAATTGCAAATATACAATTCACTCCTACTTTAAA
>QVOA01011204.1:0-64645 GCA_014825685.1 Pseudomyrmex cubaensis | reverse complement strand
ATATATATATATATATATATATATATATATATATATATATATATATATTTAACATAAATAACATATGTAACATATATATGTAATATAAATATATGTATATTAAATTATATTACAATATATGTAACATAAACAGCTTGAAAAAAAGTTATTCTAAATTAAAATTAAAGAAACAAGAAATACGAATCGTGCGTGTAACTTCAGCACGGAATTACATATACTGTTTGGATATTCGTAATCATATCGCTTCTTTACGCTTCGTGCGCGTTTTAGCAAATATGTCGTGTCATTGACAATATATATTGCGCGGAACATTACAAGCGCGAATCATTCTTGCAGTCAATAACCGATTATAATTATCGTTGACCGCTACTATCTATTGTTTTGGAAAAATATATTTTTTTTTCCCCTCGACTACATGATGAGACTACAAATAATCGCGCAATTAACCTAATGACAAAGAGAGACATAATGAGATAAAAACGAGTAATATCGGCATTTAAGCGGTCGATGTCAATCGGTCGTAATCCCGCGAGCATAAACATCACGTGTACATGTATATATACATGTATGTATATATATATATCAATAGCGTACAACCGAATACATGAATTGGGGTGTTAATGAGCCCAGCTCGGTGATAACTCGCTAAATGCCAGCGCTGCTCAAGCAAACCGCTTATTTCTACCCTCAAGAAACCCTGCGTCTGGGTTTCGTACGAATGCATTCGCGGGTCCCCGGCAATGCCACGACTTCGGCCAACAAACCGGCAATGCATCGTTAGCCCGACTGGCTGGCAGATAAATGACGTGGTCGCCTCACATCTGACGTGAATGAAGCCACGATGGCTTTACCGACGTGTGTACCTACATGCGTATTTGCGTGCGCGTGTGAGCGTCGATGCGCGCTCGTGTCGATGTGTCCGGGTACAGCCCACGCCATTCCAACCGGCGCGATCGCAATAACTACCTAATGGTGCATTCAATGCCATCATCTAGCCAAAGCGGTTTACTCTCCGCGAGTTTTCCACAGATCAATTAAACGTTTCGATTCCGCGGATCTTTCGCTTCGAGCGATTGTTCGCCGCGAATTGCGATCAAAGCACTCCGAACGCTTGAGCGAGCTGCTGTAATGATAATTGCGCGAGTACGCGAGTATAGATTTAATAAAAGGTTTCGTCAACCTTGAAGAGACCCCGTCGTCGACTACGATCTAGATCCGGTCTAGAGATCTTTGTGCTAAAATGATTTTATTCACAACGAGAGAGATTAGATTTCGTGGGAAAATATCGATCGGTGATCACTATTATTCTTTAACGATCATATCCGGTGGTTGAGGAGAGTGCCTATGATTTATATAATGGTTCTTCCAACGCGCTTACATCACAAGCACCTTCAGGCGTTAGTTTTGCCGTCATGTATGTACGTGTGTTTTCTTTCAACGACGCGCACAATGATCTGATACGAAGTTTTTGAACGTCTTAAGCGTAGCAAACGAAAGAAATGTAAGTACACAAAGCAAACAAAAATCTCAAAGTTTGATGTGTACTCCAGTTTTGCGCGTAATTATTTTCCGGCGTATATTTTACATTTGCGACCAGTTTACGTAATCATTAGCGTCAAACTAAAGTGTCATAATTAGATTATTATCGGCGTTTCAATCGTGTGAAATTATTTTTCAACGGTCATATGGCAGTTTCTTCTGAGCGCATCAAGTATTTACAGTGCGTGCCAAATTGGGGAGTGGCTGTTACACACGATACACGGTTTATAAGAGAGGGTGGAAGTTGTCTTCCCTCAGCGGCAGAAGAATTCACTGGTTTCCGGTACACGCAAAAGTCTCATTAACTTTCGCCACCCGATATAAAATAGATTCGTCGGCCTTCGGCCAGAAACGAAAGAACGAATAATAATCGAAAGTAAAATGAGACACTACTCTTTTATAATTTCCGAGTTTTATATACGAGAAATAGACAATAAACTTGAAACATTCGTATTTCCAGTTTTCTCGTGACTGGAAATTTCGAAAACGATTTTATTTTTGCGCAAACACGTAATGTAATTTAGTTTATTATAATGTAACTCACAATTGAGATTGTTAATAAACGTATAATTAAAATTAATAAATGTGACGTGTCTATTTACACCTCAAGTTCTCTCTTTAATTTGCATTATAACAAAACATATCGTACATGCGCATCAAGCGAGGAAACGTTGACGGTTCCACAACGAATGAACAGCTAGCGAGGCATCGTGACGTCGGTGGACTATCATCGTATCAATGCGGCGGAGATTGACAGTCCTGGCCATGATAAATGATATTTCCAACGTCCTACTCTCTTCTCTCCTTCCTCCCTCGTGCCATTGCGGATCCATCCCTGCTGAGTTCGGCTAGGCGCGCGAGGGTGCTCTCCAACTGGCTCCAACCGAGTAGACTGAGTAGCGTGGAGGGAAGATATCCGCGGCGAGAAGTAAACACGTTACGCAAACAAATGTTGGATCGATATTATCCCTTCTTTTCCGCAAAATAAACTCCACGTGAGATCTTCAGACGTGAGATTTTTGTTCTTAATGTGTCTGACACATGAATATTTTTCTACTCGGCGAATAATAACAATGTTTCTCTCTCAAGTAATCATTTTTTTATTGGGTTGTTTACTTCGAAGTGATCTTTTTGATGTAACTCGGAAAAAAACTATATTGTAATTAAACCAGTTACGCAATCACGGACTTGCAAATCAAGAAAAAGGAAGAGAGAGAGAGAGAGAGAGAGAGAGAGAGAGCTAAAGTTATAGTTCGATATTACTCTAATCCAAGTGTTACAAGGTAATGAAACGAACTATGCGAGATCACGCGCTATCACGAGCAATAATAGCCTGTTTATGTGCAATTTCCGACCTATCAATCGAGAAAGGATTAGGCTCTTGTTCTTAAGGGCACTTTCCGGTAAAATCGTGATCAAAATAAGTAATTTTTACGATTCTTTTTTCGAGAAAAATAAACAATATAAAGTAATAAAAATTTTTGAATTTTATTGTAGTACAATTATAGAGTGTAAAATTAAAAAATGAATAAAATTAAAAATCTTAGATGATCACAAGTTCTGATGGCGCTCATCAAAGACTATGATTTTGAATGCAGCATCCGCGACGTATCAAAGGTACAAATGCATAAACAATTAAATAAAATATTGGCTTGTATCCTGTACTTATACCACAATAAAACTAAAAAATTTGTATTACCTTACATTGTTTACTTTTCTAAAAAACAATTATAAAAATTGCTTATTTTGGAGGCAATTTCACAGAAAAATGTCTTCTTCGATTTTTGTTGGAATTTTTTGCCGGGTAGAATTTATTACCTAAATGTGATAAGTATGTATACCCTTACACAGTCGCTACTTTAGAAGAAGATATCGATTCTTTCAAACAGGCATTGTTTTGTGTTTCGAAATAAATGCGAATGTCTTTTAATTTATAATTCTAGTTCAATCAATCAGAAAGAGATGACGCTTCCAACAGTTACACGCTTTAAATCGGATAGCTTAATATGTATATTTGTGTGTTGACGTTCTTCTATTTTCGTTCTTGCCGTACCGGACGAATTACTCGGAACGAACGAGATCGTAAGTACTTTGGACTATTTAATGTATCGTGCTACAAATACATTGTGATTGTACAAGTCGAGAGTTTTGTTTCTCTTGTTTGTCCGTTCTAAGTTATGCATTTTTACGGTTGTAAAATTCATCTGCAAAATTGTTGTTGAAAGACATCCTTTCGGTTTGAAAAGGATCCTGAGGTTAGTCACGGTATGAATTGGGAAAGAGCGTGACGAAAGCGAAAGCGCAGTTTCACATTTCTTCGTTCACGAAACGAAACGTTTTCAAACCGAAATCGGTGCACGTGTAGTTCAAAAGCAGCTCTCCGCGTCGAAAGTTCGACGATAGAACCAGATTTTTCCGCTTAAAAAACGAACTCCGTTACATTATTGCAACTAGATAATGATAAACCTGACGCAAATTGCAACGTTTCCTTTTATCTAATCTAATTTTTTATACTCGAAAAAAATCTATTCTACTTGATGATCAATCTCAATCTCTCGAAATTGTTATCGTCACGAAAAGAGACATAGACGTGCGCGGTAATATGTCGCTGTGTGTGGCACAATGTAAACAAAGCATAAATCAATCGCACTATATGTAATACATACGTGTATGTGTGTGCGCGCGCGCGCGTGTGTGTGCGCGTATGCCGTCTGGCTTGATCTCCATTCCCAATTTTCCCAAATGGCTACAAATGCCGCGCTTTTGCAGTGACGAAAATTCCTTACATCGATCGTTGCTCGTGTGGCGGAGAATTGGAGATAGGGACCGCACATATGTCACCCCCCATAAAATGGCACGCCATTTTACGCAACCCACAAAATCTACGCATCAGCTATCAATGCATTCTTCGCGTTCGAAAATCGTTTCGTGTACGTTCACGCGCGTACATACAGAAAGTGTTTAAAATATCGTTACGTTAATGAAATCAAAATAAACAAAACCGTTGCGTTAAAGTCAATTAAGATACTTTGGTTGAGACGTCACTCCGGTTCTTTTCAGTCCTTTTGCGGATGTCGGCTCTGTCAAAAAAGTGAGAGATTGTACGACTTACATTGTCGATATACAAAGACGCAGAATGCAGCCTTGTAAATACATTATTGAATTCTTCAAATACCCGAAAACCCTGAAAACTGTCGATAGAAAAACAAGTTCGTTTACAGAGAGCTACTGTATTAGAGCAATGCTTAGAATATATGTAACTCAGACCGTACGGTCGGGCGAATTTACACCGAAGTTTTGGCGCGAAGAAAACAGTAAAGGCCATATCACACACAAAATTATGTAAAAGCTTAAGACGTAGCCGTCCAGAAAATTGACCAATCAGAAATATACGTTCGAAAATGGTAGACATATGGGATACATTCTGATTAGTCAATTTTCTTACGTCTTACGCTCTTACATAATTTTGTGATGGCTTTAAGAAAACAATACGCGTGAAATGTATATCTCGAATCGTAATTATTACTACAAAAAATAGTTTTTTTTAGGAAGAAAACCATTTTTTAAGAAAGACGTAGAGAAGTGCGCTTTCTTAAAGCGTGTAACGTGCGTGTACGCGTTATTAACGACGCGGGCCGCAAAGTAACGAAATAAAGTCAGTAGCTAAAATCATTACGAAAAATGCTCCCGACTGCGGAACCCTCGTCCCTTCCCACAAATATCGCCTATCGAGGATTATTATTTATTACTATCGTCCCAGTCGGCTAACACAGAATGCATTTCACATCCACGCGCGTGAGAGCGCGAGGTTGAGTTCTTTCTATCGTCGTTTTGATTCGCTTGTGTGTTCACAGCCGAAACTTTGACTGTATACGTGCGACGACTGTATATACGCGCGTGTGCAGACGCGTGTCCGTTCTGATCAACCGTTTAGAATCCCCGTAGGTTTGGTCACCACTTCGAACACATCATTAATCACTTTTTTTTTCCCGGCTGCGCTTTGCTATTTATAGTTTGTCCGCAAGGCCGTCTATTATCTTCCCTTAAAGATAATTATATTCGAACTATTTCTTTTAGCTCTATCGCTGGCGCCGTTTGTGTGTGTGTGTCAAACTTGAACGATACGTCTTATTTAAGTATCCTAATACTTCCTTAATTTTTTAATCAAGAGCGACAGTTGCTAATGATTCAGCGAAGCTACGTATTTTTGTAGTTTAGGAACTATTCGATTTAACGAACTATTCGTTAAATCGCTTTTACATATAAGTTTGTATTGACAGATGTTTGTTGTATTTTTTAATTTTATATTTTAATTTACTTCAAGTTTTTTCTATTTTACTATATTGTTTGTCTCTCTCATAGAATTTATTTATTTATTATTTACTTAAGTGAAGTGAAATTAGAGAAAATTGTCGATATATACTTGTATCTAGATATCATTTCCACACACACACACACACACACACACACATATAAAAAGCTTTACCTTATACGGAGAGCTGATTTCAAATTGACAAGAGTCGGAGCAATGACTCCGTTAGCAAAGATGTCTCGTACGCGCACATGGCGGGTGTGCATTGTGCGAGGTCGGGTTGGGGTAGGGAGGCCCCAATATGGGTTTTGTGTCAATAGCGTGTTTAATAGTGGGAGGGGACTGTGCGGCACGAGCAGCAGATCAAAAATCGAATATATATCGGGGGTGGTCTTAGCGGTGAGTCTAGGGGCAGCTGACAGAGCCGGTGCTCCCCTGCGAAGCGAGAGGTACGGGGAGAAAGAGAGAGAGAAATGCGCCAAGGGTAACTCTCATCCCCTCCAGCCTTGGGTGACCATGTTTTTCGAGAACTGTTAGAATTGTTAGGTACCGCCATAAAAGCGCCCTGCAGAAAAGGTTGCAGAAGCTTGACTAGAACATTCTGCCTTAAGTTGCCTTCGTATCGAGAAGTGTCGCGCGTTACGCGCGTATTTCTTACCGGAAATGATAATAATTGTTCTAAAAGTAATGTGATAACGTAAATATCTGAATGACGTTCATACACAGTGACAGTGACTTGCTCGACGATTGCGTATAGTGATAATGTGTGATTGTGTTCGATAAAATAGATCTTTACTCCTTCCCTCTTTTTTTTCAATCATCTTTCGCACAAGTAGAGTATTTTCGCAAAACTCAAAGAGGAAAACGGTGCAGAACGCGCGCGCGCGTGTGTATTTATATGTTTGTGTGATTGTAAATAATAATAAATCAATAATATTCTAATATGAACTTGGAAAACCAGATGTGTTCCAGCAGCAACGATACTTATTATAGAAATTCCGCAGAACAATTTAACAAGTGTATGTATAATTACTTAGAGGGAAGCTTACCTTTCAAGCATGGTTACTCGCTATCGACCCAATCTGCGTCGATGCAACAGCAATCGTCATATCAACAGGGACTGATTTCGGTTAATCGTACAGAATCTCAAGAGAAATCGACGTCATTCAGCTTACTGCATTCTCTTTTAGTCCACGGAAAGGAAGCCGTAAAACAAGAGTATGATACGTATTTAGGTGCGAATTTACGTAATTTAATAAAAATCAAATTTCTCTTCACACGATTCGCGTTACAGTCCGGTATAAAAGTCGCTTCTTTTTTGTAAAATTTTTTCTTAATTAATTCCCTCACTTTGGCAATTCGTTGTCATACATACATGCACAGACTTGTGTGCCGTCACACATGAATAGAATAGATCGAGATTTACTTTCGAAAATTCCGAGAAGCGAAAAATTCTCTTGATTTTCTGGAATAGTTACTTCCTTTACGTTACCTGCTTGTCCTTACGCTTTGTGTCTGCCTGAAAAATCTATCCGAGATTTTCAGTTTCACTTTTTCAAGGATTGACTCATCCTATTGGTCAATTCAGCCAATCGCCTAATGCGACATGGTTGCAACTCCACGCGGAGTAGTTCGAAAACTCGGACCGGTTTCTCGGTTTGTAGACACTAATTGTAAAATTTAGAGAGAAAGTTAGAGAGAGAGAGAGAGAGAGAGAGAGAGAGAGAGAGAGAAGAAAGAGACAGAAAGCAAGCTATAGTTTACATAATATATATCTTATCTTATCTTTTTATCTTCTGATCTTTTAACTTATTTTCTTATACATCTTTAATAGTGGGACATGGAAGTAAATTTCAAAGTAACAACGAATATGGAGAACAGTATTCGAAAAACATCGTGGAATCGAGTAATTATGCTTCGTCGAGTTTTGTCTCCGCGGAGGAATCGGCACAATGTTCCAACTCGTACTTGTCACAACAACAACAACAAGAAGCGAACAACAATTTACTTGTACAATCTATGTCATTCAATAATTGTGATTCTAACCAAATGTATGAATGGATGAAACAAAGAACGCTCGGTGAGTTACTTAGTTTATAATAAAATCGCGCACGTTCTCTTTCTTTCAAAATGTTAGAAGCATGTCAGCAGAGTTTAACTGTTTAAATAACACACATATAAATTCAAATCTGTGTTTGTTTTTTTTTTGCAGGTGCAGAAATGGCACACAAACGCAAACGGCAGATTTACACTCGCTATCAAACTCTGGAACTAGAAAAAGAATTTTATTCAAATAAATATGTGACAAAATCAACTCGCGAACGTCTAGCTGCGCATCTCAAGTTATCGACGCGCCAGGTTAAAATATGGTTTCAAAATCGACGAATGAAAGAGAAAAAAGATGGTCCGAATATGGTATCAAGCACCTTATCCATACCCACAGTATCATCGACAAGTTCAGTACCGACAAAGAGCGACGAAATAATCCAGCAAAATAATTCACAAACATTAAATTTCACGGAATTAGAACAACAATTGCAATTTCATATTCCGCAAATAACGCAGCAAGAACAATTTCGCGATAGGTATCAAAATTATTCTAATTACACTTTGTATCAACAAAATGCTTGTAGCATGAATTACAATCCACAAGTATAATATTATTATTATTCTAACATAATTTTATAGGCAGATTATTATAATTCTTGTAAGATATAAATTTTTTTGTCTAGTTCCAAAGAAATATTATTTTTGTAACAAAGAATCTTTTAGAGCGGTATTCGAACTTGGTTATTTTTTTACAAAATAAGATATTTTTTTGATTTAAATATGTGTATAAGCAAACATATTTGAAGATTCTTTGTAGAAAACAATGTATATGCCAAAAGTTGCGCTATTGTATTCTCATTGGCACGTAGAATATTTTTTGATAAAAAACAAAAGTATTTAATTTTGGCACTTACATTGTTTTCCACAAAGAGTAAAAAATAAGACAAAATATAAAATTCTCGAATATCGCATATATTTTTTATTTAACTATTTTAAAATAAAATTCTCACACACTTATAGAAAACATAATTACAATATCGTTTATTAATCATTTGTTAATTGAACTATACTATTCCTATATAAAGAAACTGAATCAGTTACTAATAATTTTTAGTAACGTTAACAACATTCATATCATTTAACAGCTCTTTTAAATATTGGATTCTAATTCATCGAAATTACATGATCAAAATTTATTTATATTCTGAAGTTTATCAGTTACACGCATTTTCTTTTACGAGAAACACTGCAATAAAACGGATTATTGCATTTAATACATATGTAGGTCACAGAATTGTGCTAGTATGTAAAATATAAGCTTAAGAAACGATGTTACACCGAATTCAGGACAAAATTGGTCCTTCACGCTGCCGCTCGTAAAGAGGGAATGTGCCGCCACCGGTCGAGATCGGGGCAGCTGACCTTGCACACTATGATTTATGGCCGAACTAAACAACGAACGTCCTACACCTCAGGTACAGACCGAAAACCTCACATTGCATTTTCTTCAAGGCATATTCGCTTTGTAATACACAACTTTTCGTTTCGGAAAGTAAAGTATATCAACGAATATTGCATACGTCATTGCCGAAAATATTTTGACAAACGAAACAAAGTAGTTTATATGCTGATTAATGATGGCGTTTGCTATAAGCTCTAACTCCCTTATTGGTCCGTAAAGTTTTAGCATCATTTTTATTTTAGAATATGAATTACCACATTTATATTTTTATTATATTAAATCTAATCGTATTGTACTGACTGTTTTACTGATAATGATGCAATAATACGATGTGTGCAGTTACACCGTAGAACAGTACTACATTATAAAAAACAATAAAAAAACTGTTAAAAAATTATCACTTGTCATATATATATGAAATATTAAATATGTCATATATGTATATATTTAATATTTTAAATATTAAGTATTTCGTTTAACAAAAAAACATATCTGATACACTATTATACAACATTATACAACATTATACAACATTAATATTTTACTATTCAAAGCTGTAAAGCTTTCTGTATATTCATTATAATTATTGCATAATAGTGAAGAAAAACTAGCTGTGGAAACCATTTAGTAAGCTTGATACGTTAGAATTTAGGGGATGAATAGGTAGAGTAGAGAGGGGGGTCGCTATGCAGCTGCGCTGTTGACGCAGACCAAGATGGTTGAAACTGTAACGCGTGTGTATACATGGGTGTTCTTCTTTCTTTACTTAAATTTTATCGTTTTAAGTGTATTTTTCATATAAAAGTAAATTCTATTTTACTGCTAATCTACGGTGTTCTACGGTGTACAATTCTACGGTTTCCAAGTAAAACAAATCTACGATTATGTGATAAAAGACTCAACATAAACATACCGTAACATTACCGACAACACAAGTTGCCATATCGATCTCGTATAGATTAGTGATACACAAGTTAAGTGCAATTAGTTTTATAATAAACACTTCGAGTCATACACATACACATACACACACAGAAAAGAAAGAGAAAGGCTAAGAGTCACGCGAGTGTTGGTGCGAAAAAAGTACAAATACATCTTGATTATAAATTATACATTTAATTTTGATGTGGAGAATAAGTAAAATTTATATAACTAAACATTATAAATAAAGTTATTTAGATAAAACTTCTGTTTTTTATGAGAGGCTTTTCCTTAACGCTTTTACGAATTTTTTTTATTAAGACTGTAATTTATTATCCTGGTATATGAATACAAGAAAGGATTATTTACTCACTTAAATAGTGTAATTTCATTTTTACTTACGTCTCTAAAGATATCAAAATTAAAATAGCTACGTTATAGTAATACATAATTTTACGCGTGAAAATGCATTAAAATTGTGAATTTAATTTTGAAAAAAAAACCAAATAAAATCATCTAAACGATCAAAAAAATAATCCGACTTTTCCACTTCTGACAATGGTATTTTAATCGTTTCTCACAATTTTGTTGCTTCAATAACTAGCACATTAAATTTTCTAAATTTAGCCTTTAAAAGAACCATTTTTATCATTAATTTCTGGTCCCTATTTTCTGGGACCCTTTATCCGTGTCGTTGCTTTTGTATTCTTGCTTTTAGACCTGATTTTTTTCTTCGAAAATGATGCACCTTAGATAGAGATATTCATCTCCCATGAAGCTGACAAAATATCAAATAGCTTTTATTAGTCTTGTTTGTTTGTTTTTTTTTTTTATCGGAATTTGCAAACTAGATTTTTCTCACCATCAACAGTTTTATTCAGTTCATATACACAATACTGTCAAACACCTATATTACCTACTATTACCTATATAGTTTTATATACATGTCTCAATTCTAGTTTATATCTAGTATATTACATTACATTGCACAAGGTAGTAGTTCCTAATACAATAAAGATATTATATTTACAAAGTTATCTAGAATAATGCGCTAATAATATATTTACTGTGTAAACTTCAGAAACTGCGATATGTGTAAAATTATATTTTTATACGTTAAAGCATGCGCATTAACATGTTTTTATAACACTTTTGTTTAAAACCTTAGAATTCTAATAACAATAAAAGCAATAAAGTGCGAAAAAAGTCTTCTTATATTCATTATTTCTTTATATGTGTGTTTGCACATGTGTGTGTGTGTTTCCGTGCGCAAATTAAGTTTTAATTTTTTTTTATAATTTAAATGATGGTAATAGATTTGGAAAATCTTAAACTAGGACGAATTCTTAGGCAAACAAAGAATCTATAAGAAAGACGATAGGTTGTTCGCGAAATGGTCGAAGATTTAGGCGAAAACGGAAAAGGAGGAGAAAAAGAGGATGGAAAGGGAACTGAGAAAGGTTTGTATGGCAATGTGTAGGTAAACCTACATTGCAGAACGCAACCCCAGGAGGGACGGCGGCAACGAGAGTGAACCCCAAGTGTGCACAGGGGTTGGACAGAGAGAGCGAGGGTCGATATTGTGCTTGACAGATAGTTTCCCATAGCTCCGACAATCCATCATGGCCGGCACGCGGATACGTATTGGTTTTTGTGCAACGCGTCTTAGCTGTGAACCTCGAATTGAATGTATTTTTTTCTCTGTCAATATACTTATATTCTCTTGCGCAAAATTTGTTTTCGCGTGCATAATTTTAGCAAAGTAGTGAATATACGTACATACATCTAATTATGTACACATGTACATATATAAGTAATTAAATATATATTTTTATATACGTATGTGTATATATTTACATTATAC
This sequence comes from Pseudomyrmex cubaensis, assembly GCA_014825685.1. NCBI lineage: Eukaryota > Metazoa > Arthropoda > Insecta > Hymenoptera > Formicidae > Pseudomyrmex > Pseudomyrmex cubaensis. The sequence goes on along the minus strand of QVOA01011204.1, from coordinate 52,498 downwards.
AAAGTTCTATGTGATGTTGAAAAGCGGTCACATAAGCAATTATACGACAATCATGTAAACAAGTGGGTTTGATCCGAAAATAAAATAGGATAGAAAAACTCGATGCAAAAGAAAGAATTTAAACAAAGAGCGATTAAAATTTCTACTGTCTTATGTCTATTTATAATATGTAGAATAGAATACATTCCTGCAATCTTGAAAAACTCGATAATCAATTTCTACGAACAAGTTCTACAGATCTTAATTATCATACTTTATTAAACTCAAATATTATAATTAATAATAAAGATTTTATTGTATTTTTGTGTTACATATACATGTCTTTTAAAATAAATTAATTTTTGTTGTTATAAATTCTTTTATCCAAAACAAAAGAAATAAACTTTCTTTCTCTGTGTACTCTTCTTAATTATAATACATTATCATCTCATAATATAAAGATGAGCCTCTCTCAATGGTTGTGATTTTCTGTAAAATTCAATCTGAACTTACTAATTAAAACGTCTTCAGCGTGTGTGTAATCTACTAAATTTGTGGTTATATATATAGTAAACAGAGATGTGATGACACAGATTATAGAGCTGTCCGACGGAAAGATTCTTTATGAACAGCTCTCTGTAAAACGTAACTTCGATGCAAAATAAGATAGTGATAGTATCAGCCAACCGGAATCGTTGTATTACAGTTCTTTCGCTATTCAGTTTATTTTTAATTTTATTATATCATCAATTTTGTAACTTGCTCTTTTTTGAAGTTGAACATTTATTGATGATTTGAATTATATTTCTCAAAATACATTGCAATTTAATTATAATGTGATAATATATAATAACTGCACTTCTGCGGATGTGCGAATTGTCGATCAGTTGATAGTCAATACATAATGATGAATTGTGAAAGAAAGAGAGAGAGAAAGAGAGAACAAGCATAAACCATTCCGCGAATTATCAAGAGAAAGAGCATAACAGATACACGTGTCTTGGCGGCTTCGCTTTGCGACACTGATTCATGGAGGTCTTGATACGTTTTTTACACTTGCGACAGCTTTATTGGAAATTCTAATGGAGAGGGTCCACGATGAGGAGAAGGGGATGAGAGAAGAGTGACATGAGTCCTCAAGGTAATGTATTTCGGATCGATTGAAATAGGCCAGTCAGATTCTGTCTGAGATCTTGCCGTCATTAGCCGTCAATTGATTGAAATTAAAATATACTAATTTGTTCTGACGCGCGCGGATAATTTGAAATAATTTCAACCTAACCAAACGAGCTTTATTACATAATTTTATGTACTTAGTTTACTTTTCTAATTTTATGACGACATAAAATTGACGCTCAGAAATAAATTGATGCGGCAATAAAATAATGATATATTTTTTCATTATAAAATAGATCAAACTCTAAAAAAATTGTAAGTAAATGTTCTTTCAAAGCTGGCAGCAATATTTCATAGATAATTAGGTATTGATTATAATGAATGGCATAATAGCGGTTCGATTCACCGTTTAGCGGTCTGCGGATCACGATTTTTCATCAGCTCTCGCGCGAAGGAAGAGGCTTAATGTGATAGTAGGTGTAGGACAAACAGCGGATTCTGAAGTGGCGAATGCTATGGAAAATAGTGGGGGTACGCGCGGCCGTGTACGTACACAGATGCGACGACTCAAAGTGGAAGAGATAGCCAGTTTTGTCTGAGCGGTGGGGCAAACGATTAAGTGGTGGGGAAAAGAAGAGGAAGGGTAGGACGACTGGGGGCGGGCGCGCGCCACAATTCAACGAGAACGGCCGCACTCACCACATCTGGCGAGCAACTGCTACACTATCGGCTCTTTGCTCTCTCAAAATTCTCTAATCGTTCCTTCTTTCAAATTGTTAATACCGCAAATTAATTGCCGAAAGCAATATACAATTTCTAAACAAGAGAAAATGTGATAGAAAAAAATAAATTATACATAGACTATTAACATTCAAACTTTTTTTCTCTCAATCTTTATATAATCATTATGATAATAATTATTGTAGTTTTTCAAATCTAAATTTCTTTTTATTTTAATATAACAACTAAAACAAATTAAGAATAACAGATAAAAATTTAGAACTTCTAAAAAACTTCTAGAATATAAAAAAGAGAATATAAAAAAATTGTGAATTTATTGCGTGCGAAGATGAAAACAAGCGAGCTTTCTGCTTCAAAATATCAAAGAAATTTTGCTTAACGTAAAGAACTTGTTTAAAGTCTTATCTGCGACGCGCAAAGGGAGCTCCGCCTCCTCAGCCGTCCCCTCCGCTCCGTTGCTATCCACGAGTGCCCCCCGTTTGACCAACTGGCTACTACGTCACACATGCTTCTGCTTAGAGCCGCCAACTCCAAAGGTTCTCCTCTCGGCCGGCTCAGTGAGTTACGAGTTGCGTCCGGGTTCGCCGAACGAGCGATAACGGGGGCGTCAATCGAATCGCGATTGGGAGAGGATTCTACCTCGTGCACGCTCTTCCTTCCTTGTCTTTCCCGGCTACAGGCAACAGGTTTGAATTTATGGGACAATAAAGAGTGTGGTGCGTAGTGCGCGTGTCTCTCTCTTCCTCTCACAGTTGTTTTTCTCTCTCTCTCTCTCTTTTCCTCTCTCTCTCTCTCTTTTTCTCTCTATTTTACGCTTTTCTTTCCCGCTCTAAAAAAAAGATCTCCCTTTTCTCTCACGCAGACATCCTGTCCTTTCGTTGTGAAAAGAGGAGTGAGCAGCGAAGACTATCAAACTCTCATAAAACTGTCAGCCGCGGCCACCGGGGCTGACTTATGTGCGCCCCTTCCTTAGTCGCGCTTGGAGAACCACACGCTCTCTTCAGGTTGGGTTTGTGCCTCTCGCGCGACGATCACCGGCGATTTCATCTCGCGGATCTCTCAACGAGAGATCAGACGCACGATCTCCGCCGCTCCGAGAAAAAAAAGCGGCCGAAAGTGAACACAACAACGCGTGCTCGCATCTCCACTTCACGTATTACAATGCAAGTATATGGCAATTCGCACCTCCGAAACGTACTTTTCTTTCATGCCTCTGATCAAAAAAAGATACGGTGTGTACGTATAATCGAGCTAAGATGAATTCGCGACGGTAAAATCGGCGGAGATACGGCGATATTAATGGTTGAATCGTTTTCGGTCGATCAGTAAGGAACAATCGCGCTTTCGTGTCCCGTGCTACCCCTTTTCTTTTTCATCTGTCTTCACCGCGAGGCTGTACAGTAGGGGGCGCGTGCGCGTGTAGCCCCCCTCGCAAAGCGAACGGAAGACTGCTTCTTGGTGACGTCGCGGCTAGAAGGCTGCAGAGGAGAACGAGAGTGCGATCGAGATACTTCTCCCCCACCAGTCTGGTTTCAGGACTCCCGAATATCTCTCCATTAGCCCCCCTGACGGTGCTATCCCCTCTCCTTGACCCCTCTCTCGCCCTCTTTCTCTCTCTCGCACGCACACCCCTCTCATCGGTTCCTGTCACGTCGGGTAGCAGCCAGGCAACACCACCACACGACGAGCGCCAGCGGCAGCGGAGACTCGACGGAGACGCAAAGAACGGGGTTGAAGAATCGTACGCCGACGGAGAGACCAATCAAGGTTTGACGAACGGCAGGGATTGGTCGACGCGCTCCTCTGACACGCAGAGAGCGCGGGCACGTGACAAGCTACCGCACACACCGGGCCTTCTGTTGGATCGCGGCAAAGCCTCCAGTACAATATCAACCACCCTTCGCGCATGCAACAGAAACGGGAACCCGCGCGATACTTTTTACCCTCTCGTCGTGGTGATATGAGCACGAGCCTCGATAGTGGCCGGGCCTCTGCCGTCGTCGCGATTACGAGAAGTTAAATGCAACTGTTTAAAGTGCAACAACACACCTGTGACATCGATGAAAAAACGCCGATTAATCATCTCCGTGAATAATTTTTAAATAGAATCCCGCATGTGTTACTTCATGTATTATTTCATTGAGGAGGGACTTTACAAGGTCATCTTCAATGGGGCACCTCGATAAGCTGCTCGTTACGCGCTACTGCACGGTGGGTCCACAAGTTCTCTGTAGGTAATCGTGGTCTCGTGAGGTCGTAAAGAAGCAGAAGACAGTTTTATAGCCCAGGCCCACGTGGCCCTCGTAAACTTGACTCGCAGGTCGGTTCGAATTCAAACTCGACCCGCCTGCCGCCACTCATCTGCCTCTCTCTCTATTAGTCCTAAACCCCTCGTTCATTATCGAATCGCTTAGGGACGTGTTTCTCGGCGTGTAACAGGTCGTGATAGCTGTGAATCGTTTGGCGAACAAGGTGAAGGCTTGTTGAAGCCGACCACGTGTGTATCGTCGCGCGATACTTATTATTGCGACATCTCGCAACACCGGCATGACAACGGATTTTTGAATACTTAAATGACGGCGCACGTCATTCAAGTATCGTCTCGGTCGATCGAACACAACGTTAACAGTGTTTTCGCGAATGACGTAGAGGTGCTAAGTCGATATAGTGACGTTGACAATAAGTGAACGCGGTTACGGTGAAGAATGAGTTCCTATCAATTCGTCAACTCGCTCGCATCATGCTATGCGGGTCAACAGCAACAGCAGCAACCAAGACCGACCGCGAATTCGCCTGGAGAACCGTTGCAGGCGGCATCGCCGGCCGGTGGAGACTATTACAATCCGAACGCGGCGTCTACCAGCTATCCCGCGCCGTGCTACTCGCCCCAACAACATTATCCGCAACACCCTTATGCCACTCCGGCATCCGGTATGCAACATACGGCGCCAACAGGGATGATAGACTATACTCAACTGCAACCGCAACCACGATTAAACGCGACCGCGACGTCACAACACGGTATGCACACTCAGCAATCGCAGCATCATCAGCAACCGCATCATCCTCAGCAACAGCTTCACGCGGATCCGACGACGCCTCTTCTTCAGGGCGCCTCAGCGCCGTCAGCGCCGTCAACGTCCAGCTGTAAATACGCTGATTCGACATCGTCTACGAGCGTGGCATCTCCTCAAGATTTAACCACGTCCACTTCGAGAAATAGCCCCACGCCCTTAGTCGCGCCCGGCACAAGTAAAGCCGGATCAGGACTGACTTCTCCACCTGGTAGCTCGTCAAGGTCGTCCGTGGCCGCGTCTGCCGCCTCACCTCCGAGTGGTAGCTCGAGAGGTGTCGGCGAGGGAAATTCGACGCTGACAACGGCATCTTCTGCTTCGTCGCCTGCTTCCTCCACATCCAGCACGTCCAGCACGGGTAACAATTCGTCCAACAAGGGGAACCCCTCCGGCTCCAATCCCCCTCAAATATATCCATGGATGAAGAGGGTTCACATTGGTCAGAGTAAGTCGTTCATCCATTATATATATACGCCTTTCAAATCTTATTGAAAAAATTAATGGGTTGTTTTCTTTAAAGCGTGTTGTGTTTAATTTTTTTCCGCGTATTTTTCTGTACTGAAACAGTTCTTTTAATCTTATCAGGAAGATAAGAATGGCGAATAATATCAAAAACATATTTTATCTCAGTATTCACGAATGTTTTAAGACTTTTAACATCTTATTTATTTCATCAATTAAATTTAAAATGTTTTGAAAGACAAAATATTCAACTTCAAAATATTCACTAGCATTTTACTTACGATATTTTAAATGTAAATGTTGATGCAGTAAACCGGTCGACATTTAAAAAAAAAGTCATTAAAATTTAAGAGTATTGAATTTAAAATGAAAACTATAATCATATTTTGATCGTAAATCTATCTGATTTTGAAAACAGTAATTTCTTTTTTTACATATTTTTCTACGTTTTTGTGTTAACGGTATAAAGAACAAATATTCGGGTTTGACATAAAATTATTACTTAATTTGGAAAGCAAATGCTCACGTGTATCTACAAGTAGATATTACTTTTTAATGCGTTTGAAACATAACAACGTTGATTGCGCAATATGTTTTGCACGTATTGTGCGAAAATGTAATAAAAGAAATATATTGGGTGAAAAACAACTTTTACAATAGCAAAATGTCCAATGTCAAAAGTTGAATGAACAAACTAGAAGTTAGTAAATTGCGGTATGTTGGGTCAAGACAGAAGTTATTATTAGCTGATGCACATATTTGCATATGTATTGTATAGAAAATGGCACTAGTGAAGATGAGAAATAAGTTTTAAGGTTCCTTTGTGACAGACAGATGGTGGATTTAAAATGGAATAAGGAAACTGTTCTCTCTCGACAGTTACAATGAAGCTAAAACGTGTATATATAAGTCAATATATAGTATAATGTTTTTCACATAAATCTGACGTAAGGAAATCTAAATATACATTAACTATATTTTTTTCATACTCACGCGATATATCATAAACTCGCTATTTATACGATGCATCTTTGATAAGAGAAAAAATCAACGTAAAGAAACATCGGGCGAGATAAAGAAACAACTGAAAGATTAATAACTCCTTGAACGAGCAAATAGCAATTACGTAAATGCGTAAATCTCCGTGACAACTCAAAATGAGTTCGTGAAATCTCTGCCAGGGCAAAAAATTGCAATTCGCGTATTATAGCCGTATTACAGCCGAGGACCAATCTTGTGCGGAATAGAGCGGAAAACATTTCGAAAGCTTAGATCAAAATGGATAATAGTAATTCAGCTGAGGCCACAGGACTAGATTCACCTGCCCCCGTGGTTCAAAGAAGATAAAACAGCACAACGCTGGTCGCGCTCACATTAGTCGCCCCGCGTGATTTACTGCGCGGCCAGTATGATTCAGTCAGCGGGGAATTTGACGAAGAATTAATGGTATTATGATATCGTGTGTAACTCTATGTATGTGCGCCCGGGCCATAAATCAGGCTGCATTGTAAGGCGCGGGGGGTTAGCCTTCTCTCCTTCTAGTTCTCTCGGGTTAGCTTGAACGAAGGCCTCAGACCGTTCGGCTCGGCCCCCAAACGGGATGTACGCGGCTCAGATCTTTCTTGTGCGCGTTTCGGCTTCCTCTCTCGATCGCTCGCATCGTGCAGCATCCTTTTACCTCACCTTCCATATTTCGCGCGACTATTTTGCCTCGTTTCGCAAGAAGTTAAAAAAAAAAAAAAAAAAAAAAAAAAAAGGAAAACAGTTTGCGACGATATAATATTATTCTTAAAAACAGGATCTCTCTTGGTGTGCGATACATTGATTTTATTAGTGGAATAAAATTATGAGACAAGCTTTTAATTATTTAACAGCAATAAAGAAATCTGAAATAATAGCGCGTTATAGTGAAATTAATACGATGATGTGGTGGATGATTAATGAAAATAATGAAAAATAGATTCTGTATATAAAACATCTACTGTCCGAAGATATTAAATCACTAGCTACACGGTAAATAAGCGCCGAATAATTATTACGAGACAAAAAGCAAACGTAAAAAACTAAATATGTAAATATAAATCTCAAAGTGAATTCAACAGTCGCTAGAAATTTGAAACATCAATGCTGTCGAAATTTCGTGAAAGTGCTTCGCGAAACACGTCCTTGCTGTTGGCAAAATTACGTTGTTATATGCATGTGGGTCATTCTCGGGGATAAGTAGTAAGTCCGAGTCTGATAAGTAGCTATCGCATCTCGAACGAGCGGTGCGCGCGCGAATAAACATGCAATTGATGCGTGAAATAAACAGTTCTGCGATTTATTTCCGAAATATCGAACCGAGGGTTTACACAGCCTCCCTATTTAGATAAGCAGAAGGTCGTTCTCGTCATGGAGTCTGTAATTACGGGTCGATCATTCCGCCATAAATAAGGATGTGCAGAGTGCCGCAAGGAAAGGCACGTTTCTGTGTCCCGATTGATAGATGGCTACCAAACGTGATTCCCGACATACAAATCCCCCAATACGCCGGAAGGGTAGACAACAGAGAGAGAGTTCCGAACCAGTTGGAACTGGAATTTGCTTAATACCCTTTAACACATTTACACATCATAAATATGCGATAGTTGGCGCGGACAATCTTCTTGTCAAGGAAAACAGCTCGCGTTCAAATGATTAAAACGAATCGCGAAATTATGCTAAAATTTTTCCGATTATCATTCATTTTCGATTAATTGAAGATTAGTTGTCCGTATATGCGTTTTAGTTACAAGTATCTTATAATGAATAAAATAACCTTTCACTTACTACACACCCGATATATTGGATTTCGATATGGTACTGATAAAACAAGTACAGTGTGCCTTAAGCAAACATACATACGTATGCACAGAGAGAGAGAGAGAGAGAGAGAGAGAGAGAGAGAGAGAGAGAGAGAGAGAGAGAGAGAAGGATACGAGGACGCGCATCAAAGAACTGGTTTTACTAACCACATAGCATACTGCATTTTTACTGCCGACGAATATTTTTTCATTACGAAACGCTTAATCAGTCCGCGACACATGTATTTATACGAATGTTCTAAAATATTCATCTTATTAGTGCGATAGGGAATGTTTCGTCATCGCTCGCAAACTAATTTGACTGTCTTTTTTTTTTTTTTTCTTTTTTAAGCATATATAATATCTCAGGAACGAGGATGATTTATTCAATTATTTTTAATGAGATAAGTTTTGTAACCTTATCAAGCTATAATAAGAGCAAAAATTATAAAAAAAAATAAGTTATCAGTGTCATTAATTTTTTTATCTTATTGCTTGTGTATAACTAATATATATCTACGCGCATATTAAATTGAAAATTAACATATCCGATAAAAGATCAAAGATCTATCTTCTGGCTGGCTCGGGATTACAGCGAGATCAATTGAAATAAAACGCGTGTTACATATAAAAAGAAGATGTTACCACCGGTATTTATACAGTTTGCGTATAACCGCGGGAAGAGCGCGAATCACTTATTAGGACATAAATTTTCATTGCAAGCGCCTAGTGCAAACGGGATGAGCCGATGGGGTAATGGATGTGTGCCGGGGGCGAAGTGGGCCGCCTGTTGCTGCGTGGCCCGGTCGCCACGGGGATCCTTGATCCTTATGCTCCTGCAGTCGCCTTTTCGGCCGACAAACCCTCCCCGAGGAAGATTTCCTCTTCTGAAAATTTACGAGCCAACGCTGAATAGCGTAGCAAGGGCGAGATGTCGCGGGTATATACACACATTTCGTGGTTTTGTCACGACACGTGAATCGAAAAACCGTCCCGGAAAGATAACCGCGGAGCAGTACTTTGTTTCCCTTCATCGTATATCACGAGATTCTTTCTAGATTTCAAAAAGCGCGCCCCTATCTCACGCCGACCGTGATTATGTCATTGATAATGCGTTTGCGTGTCGAAAATTAAACCGTAAAATACGTAAAACAGTACGTAGTCGTTACATCAATGAACATTTTTCATAGAAGCAATTATTTCGAATTAAGTTCACACATCCTTGTAGCGAGATAATCCCGCAATTTTTTAAATGTCCTCAAGTGTTAGATTTTTACAGCGCACGGAATAAGCCGTTTTGAACGTAAAACTCGTGTTTATACATTCTCACGAGTAATTTTATTAATATAAATATAAATCTTACGATAACATTCTAATACTCGTAACAGATATTTCGCTAATGATTATTAACAACGTTTCAGGCGCGATTATTGCGAGTCGCGCGAGAGTAATGCAAGAATCGTGACGGAAACGTCATCGTCCGTCGCGACAACTCGATTTAGAAGATACACACAAGTCGCATGCAACGTCGTGTAATAGTCGCGCACAGAGAGCTCGGCCGTGCCGGTGATAAATAAATCACGCGAGAGATCAACGGTTCTGTGTGCACTTACATCATCCTTTTAAAATGTACAACCTAATGTGATGTAATCAAATTCTCGAACGTTTTACTGTGACCGCGCGCGAAACAAATTCTTTACCATAAAATATATATTCCGCGCAAAAGAGTACCGTGTGAATATGTCTCGCGCATTTCGCGCTAATCAAAATACTTAAATACGTGTTTTTTTTTTGCGCGCGTTTGCAATTACCTGCCAAGTTTAAAATCATATTTAAGCCTATAATTGTTTAATATATAAATAAACGTAAAAAATAAGTTAACGTAAAAATATTGTATTATTTGTCATTTATTTCTGGCGGAGATAAATAATGTCAAGAGTGATGTTACCTATTCTGTATGTTTTACAATTTATTTTTTCGCACAAACTTTCTCGCACATCGGTTATATTTGATTATTCCGGTTGTACTTCAATCCATTAAAGTACAAGCGCGTATTTTGTCATAGTGTGTGCCCCGCACGGAATCACGCTCGGCATACAACTCCGTTTTTTGCTTCTGGTGCAACTATTTCGGTCCCGCTCTCGATCAACCTATCGAAAGTAATGTGAGGGAAAAAGGAGCTTCTAGAGTTCCTTACAAAAAAGAAACACACTACAAGATTTAACTTCTTATCGATATTCCTTTTTCTTTTGTATATCATTACTATTAGATGAAAAAAAAAAAAAATATCCATCGATATCTATTATATAAAATTTCTCCATGAGAATTGAGTAAAAAGTACATAATATACGTTTTCTCCTGTGGCTATTTAACAGTTCTAAGATACGCTTCATTGAATTCGATAAAAAAACATCTGTTTTTAGAGAAGAGAGAGAGAGAGAGAGTGCGAGAATATTATACTTAAAAAATCTGCAATACCCGCGGGATATTATTTCATTTGTTGTACATTGTAAGAGGATGAGGAGGAGTAATCAAGGGCGAAGATGGATTTTTCCGACGGAAACGGCTTTATTTCGCGGCTGATGCGCCGGGCGAAAGCGTGTTCGAGTGGTGTAGAGGCGGTCCCTACGTACATACACTCGGCCGACTCGGGACCATAAATAAATGCTTGCGCGAGGCTTACGTACCAGCACGAGGCGTTCTGAGAGTTTGCGGCGCTACTCGTGTGGGGTAACCAGGAGGAACGCCATGGACGATCAAAACGGACAGCCTCCTAAGAGGAGCAACCTAACTTGAAACATAGGTACTGCATGATTCATAGAGGACGTGGCGCGAAGTCCGGAAAAGGACACGCGCTTCCGATGAGATTTATCCGTTCGCTTCGACGGACGCAAAACGAGGAACAAACGATTTCCGCAATTATATTATGATGACGATCGAGAATGCATTTTGAAACGGAAATTTCTGCGTATTAAGTGTAATAATAGTTTTTTGTCGTCACGAGAGGAGAAAAATTTATATTTGCATCACCAAAAACCGAACCCGATTGTCTTCGCAACTCGTGTACAACATTTGACGTGGCGTGAAATGAAAAAGAGAGAGAGAGAGAGAGAGACGTTCGACGACACATTGCAAAAGGATACATTGCGTATAAATGCTCGCGAGTTCGTCGTGTAAAACTTAATACGCATTTGCATTTTATTCTAGCGCTCGCGATAGGAATAAATCAATTCTCATAGGCGACACGCACGAAGATATACATGTATATATATGTATATATGTATATATGTATATATACTGTACACGTATATGTACGCGTACGCACACGTGTCCGCGCGCGATTGTGTGTTTTTGTTCGACCTTAGGCAGCTCGCATCACCGCGACGCACTGTACTCAGACACGTAGAGAGTCGCAGCTGACTGTATTGTTCCCGTTGAAGGTAAGTCATTAATTTTCCCGCAGCGGGAACGTTCCAATACGCATACATCCATTATACGCGCGGCTACGTGATGCGCTCATATACGAACATTTATGGAACGCCGATGCTTAACTTCGCACCGGCACGTAGTACACGAGCGCATGATCATTGTCAATTAACAAGTCCAAGAGTTTCTCTAAACGTACACCATTGTGTTATCAAGTCTCTTTCTCTCTCTCTCTCTCTTAGGGGGTCGTTGAAATTCGCGAAACTAAAACTTCTTCGATCGTTCATTAATTCACGCCGATATGATGGATGGCGGGCCATTATCCGCTTTAATTGTTATTAATTAAAGTTAGTATCCGCGAGGCACCATCGAGACCACTTCCGCGGTCATTAATTAGACAACAAGACCACGAAAAAGAACACGGAAAGGATATTGGTGCGCGAGAGGAGAGGATGGTTATTCGAAATCGAACGAGGAAATTTCTTTTTCTGATCTTTTTTCAAATGATATGCACGTGTATACTTGTCCGCGAGAGAAGATAATGCATTCGGAAGGTTGTCGGTAGGTTTGAGTCGCGTGTGTCGGACGCGGCGGTCGGATGGACCGTCGTCTGATGGATGGAGACGCGTAGCCTCTATATCCCCCATTCTTCCTCAATCCGAAGAGAGACCCCGGGGTCCGTCGTTCCTCCTCCACGTACATACATACGCGCGCGATCACATCTTGCGGTTCTCTTTCATTCGGCTGTACAAAGTAACCCTTCAGGGGGACGCGGGAGAAGGAAGGGAGAAGGAAAGGGACGACAGTTTCTTGCGCGTAAAGTGCGCACACATGCGATTCAATCCACGGCGCGAGAGAATAATATGTTATTCTCGGGGTTTTATCAACCCTCTCTCCCGCCGCGCGGTTCTGACCCAGTGAAAGAGGAGAATCTAATTTTAGTCCGCGAACGACGACTTAGCGCTCACTTTGAGTGATTTATCGGGAAACAATAGGGATCAGCATATTTTTGACCGCGTCTTCTTAATAAATAAATATTTTAACCATCGCGACAAAGAGAGCTTTGTTGTGCGCACACGAGTTTGAAGTTTGCGCGCAAACCGACACTCTCACTGCCATTTCGCATTCGACAGGACATTCCGGAGTTCAAGGTCATCAGGACTTCGAGGCACGTACCTCAATATTCTCATGGTTCATGCACCATGTATAAAAGAGACGAAAGAAAGACTGTACTGGCTTTTGTATGCTGTCAGGGAGTACAAAGTGCAAAATGAAGGAAAGAGGGGTGGACGTGCGCGACGGTGGCGGGACGACGAGGCGTTAATTGAATTTGAGTCCGCGCGGATTATTGTGAAGCGTTTAAAGCGGCCAGAAACAAACCTATTTGCGTCAGAGAGCTTTCTCGTGGAAGATAACAAATGATCCGCGGAACGTCCGCCGCGCAAACTTCGGCATAAAAGCTTCAGCAAGGCTGCCACTCTCTTTCTCCCCCTTTTCTGCATCCCTCTCTCCCTCTCTTCTCCTCCATTTTCGCACCCTTCGTTCTTTCGTCGCCTCGTTTCCAGCAGCGCTCTTCCAGCTGAATCCCAGCCCTTGAAAACCACTTGCTACCCCATTCGAATTGAAAAGCAATAGTTTTTGAATCTATTTATAACTGTCCGATGCACATGGATGCGTCCTGGCGAAATGGCGCGGGTGTGTGACCCAAATTCGAATATCGCATATTCTTCTTTTCTCGCAAATTAATTTTTCACCGCGCGCGCTAATAATTTCTTATTACCAGAGTTCAAGTCGCGTAGTCTCGCTATTGTGTACGTGACGGAATATAATACGCCCGACCTAATTCCGTTCGCGTCTCACTCTTTAATTTTAGAAAGACAGGTTATAAAATGTCACGTAAAAATAACAAAACCATGTGACACTCTCATTAACGCGCGGATAGGAAATCCCGCCTCGGGGTTCTATGATTGAGCGTAACAGTCGCCAATAAAAGGATTTCCATGCTTCGTGAGTAAAGCAGAAATTAATAGATCCTTTTGAAAGCGTCTAGCTGCGTGTTTCCTCCGGAGATTTATAACCGGCAACTTTCCGCGGTGTGGTCCGAGCGTGTCAGCTGTATACCAATCAAAAATAGATCCCCGCGGATTCCGGTCTTCGAAGCTCGAGGCGACAGGTTTCAGTGTCCGAACGTTTGGTAACAGGTGGATCGTAGACACTCAGAGAGAAGAAGCCCCTCTCGCCCGCCTTCTTTCCTCATCTGATCAACGTCAGCGATCTTACGTTGTCCTCATCGGTGTGGAAAACGCCGTGGCTCGCGCGAATCGTCGATTTCGGCTCGGGTAAGACCGACGATTCCTTCGTCTTCTCGCGATTGGACCGTCAGCTGCGCGGGCACGGATGGGTCACAAATCAGCTGCGAACGGTGGCTGACTGACGCGAGGTAGCGCGGTACGCGTGTAGATAAATTTAAATTGCGCGTGAATTACATTTGCTATATAGAGAGAGACCTGACGCAACGTTTTCGACGAAAATTCATGAGCGCCACTGGCTATTCATACTGGCGACCAGCCAGACGGAGGCGTGTGTAGTGGGTAATCTCCTATCATTGCTCCATCGCGAATCTTTACATTTAATTTGAAATCTTTTCGCTCTTGAATAAAATTTGAATCTTTGCGCGCGCACAAACTTACGGAGCAAGGATGATAATAAAAATTGTGATTGCAATACAAAATGAGATAATAATAATAATAAATATTCATCTCTCAAACGTTTCGATTAATTTTTTTTTTTCTGATATAATTTCAAAGATCATCGAATGTTTATTCTGTTTAATATTTCTTAGTGGATTTCTCTTGCATAAATCACACGTGTATAAATAATGCATAATTTATATCTCTCATTGTTATCGTGGCATCCGCAAGGATAAAAGGATAGATTAAACAGAGAACACAGAGTACAAGCCTGTCATTAGTAACGTGGATCTCGGACAGAGAGCAGAAAACGAAGACGGGATATGGGCAGCCACGCGATACCGCTGGCTGAATATCTCGGTTGAAAACAACGACAACTTTTAAGAGACATTATCTCGCAGGACCGAACACGAGATCTTGAAGCCTTAGACCACCTAAGCTATAGGAGATGCAATCGTAATTGCATAATAGACGCGCGGCGAACCGCTCGAGTTATTTATGAATCTCTCTCTTTCTTTTGTCAGTAACGTCGATACCGTTTTGTGAACGACAAAGGGACAGATATTGGGACAGATATTTTAAATGCAAAGAATTAAGTGTTCGGTCTCATCAGTCTAAAGAATTTGTTGTTGCTCGTAAGAATTTTCTCGTTCGTTTATCAGAGAAAAAATTCAAAAAATCCCAAAGCGAGACAATCCGAGTCTCGTGATAATTAATTAATGTCACGCCGAATTGATACACATAGGCACTTTGATCGCACAGCGATTCGAAAACGATTTTCACTGTTCATTACGTAACGCGCAACTTGCACATTTTTTATTGGCTTCTTTATTATTGTCGAATCGATCGCGATAGATGGAAAGAATTGATATCGTCGTACTTGAGCACGTATCAGATAACTATTCAGATATGTGCCGGGCGTTAGGGGTAGCAAGAGAGTTCTATGTATATATATATACTTTTAGTAGAACTTGCTCTCTACCGACATACTGTGAGAGGCCCATACACGTACATTCACGAACATATTCTCACGTACTCGCGCGGAATGCAATACAGCGCGTTTTGTGATCGCGAGTTTGATTCCTTTCTCAGCGCCTAATCTACATAATCTATCACGAATAATGCCGCGATATCTTTGACTTATCTCTGGCAAAATGTTGATATTGTGCGTTACTTTACAAATAAATAAACGGAGACATGGAAAAAGAGACAATAATTGTATAATAAAATTCTTAATGAAATACTACAAAACGTATATTGTAGATCTAAAATAAAGACTCGGTGTGTAACGTCGCGAAATAAAGAAACTTCGAAGTGCATATTAAAAACTAAGGAGATCTCGAAATATATCGGATGTGAAACCGTGAACTCGCGCGGGATTATCCCGAGTCACGTGTTACTCAGTCTTAACCAGCCGATCCGTCAGTCAAGGCAGACAGGACAGTCGTCAGACTGGCAGTCGGTGACACGTTTCTCGTACATGGTTTGGTGCAAATACACGCGCGCTCCGCGTTCTATTAAGAGCGAAGCACGAAAGGCTAGACGACACGAGGTGACATCGAGATGGGTGACACGACACGGCCCTGCGCTTAGCTCGCTTCAGTCTCTTACAACCACGACGGCTATGCGCACCTACGGCCTCTTGTACGGCCGCACATTTCTTGTCAAGCCGGTAGACAGGCCGAACATTTTTTACATTTCGATTTTTATCCGCTCTCTCGAAGCGCGATGAATATCGCGTAATTGTGTAATAAAATATTTTTTTAAATTATTCTCTTCTCTCTCTTTCTTTTGTCGATGTGTGTGTGTGTGTGTGTGTGTGTGTACATGTGTATGAGAGCACAATATTAGAATATTATATATTTCCAACGATTATACAAAAATGAAGATAAAAGTAGCTATTAGAAAGACATAGTATAGAGAGAATTTCTTCCGCGTTTCTTTCTCTTTCTCTCTCCTCACATAGGAATGAGCGAAGTACGAAGTGCTCTCATTGCATCTGCTTAAGAGATCCCACGTGATTACGAAATTTATTACCGGGAGATATACAACGCGAGTCATGCGTATGATTACGGAAATTCATGTTACAATAACATATTGGTTCGCACTCCCCTCGATGCCTCAGAATTTATAGTGCGAGAATAACTACCGCGATCACGTCAGATAGAAATCTAAATGCTAATTAAACAGGTGTGTCAGACACGCGTGAAATTTAATCGGGTCAGCGATTGCCGCGGTGCTTTAATGTATCAAAAAGATACTGTGGCCAATAAAAATCATAAATCAGAGCCTCGGAAGAAGATAAAATAACATTTTGCAATTTAACGCACGCGTAATCATACGCGTTCAAAGCTTATTGCTATCGCGCCGCCCGCGTTTGCCGTAAGAATAATAAAAACTCGGAACCTGTTACGGGCATCAAAGGCAAAACATTGTGAGCGTATATTATATATATATATACATATATCGAGATCTCTCTTGTGGCATTAGCTGGAAGAATTAACATGGCGCGTCTAAGAAACATATTTCAATCGCATCACGAGCATCGTCGAGAACTTTCTCACTAGCCTCCTTACCGAGTACATTCCTTTACACACCGCGCAACGTGTATGTTGCATCGATGTCGACGAGATACCGATGGCAATTTATCACCAGAAAAGATCGAGAGGGATCGCGCGCGTTTCGTGAATAATCTATTCTTCATATTTTTGCTCGTAATAATTTTATTCGGCAAGAAATGAAAAAACAAGGTCAAGCACATATGCGCTCTATTATATTTGAAATATCGATAATGAAGCATTATCGATGTGCGATCTAACAACGTGATAAATAAAACAGCAGTTTGAAAAATTCGCAGCAAGAATAATAAAAACCTAGAAAATTACAAGATACATGTAAGAAATTCGCTTAATTTTGTGGCTCACGGTGTATTGCGCTAAGAGCTGCCTTTAACACGAATATTTCCGAGAAAGAAATTCCGTTTGTCTGTTACAAAACGGGGTAGGTGCACCGGATAAACGATATGCAGACCGAACGAGTCCGTGTCCAGACAACCAGAACACTATTTATTAAAAAGTCAGACCGTACGACCCAGCGACGTGTTACATCGGGAGGAAAGCGATAACACCGGACGAAGGGTCCTGTCATTAAGCCCCCGGGTAGGAGCTTCGTTGTTCAACGCTCGTTCGCAATCCTCTGCAAAAGCGCTTTTCACTCTCGCGGAAGTGCCACATTGCTCAAAGCGGTGGAAAGAATCTTTCGATGCTGTTGACATTCGTTCAAATGTGCGCGCAAACGCTCGGATTAACGTCCAATCCAAAACGCATCGCAAAACAAGTGATGGGATGAATACTTGTGTTTCGCGAATAGCGTAAATTCGACATAATGTTTATTTTATTGCCGATCATTTTTATATCTGCTGTGATTTACGCGAATGTCTTTTTCGTATTTTATCGCACACTTTTTCCTTTTCGCCGTGTATTGTACTGTTTTATTTATATAGTCGAACATCTTTATCCGCGCGACTCATCGCTTCTCTCCCTTGTTCCGCACTATTGATAGCTATATATCTATTATAGCTGTAAACGAACCGGCTGTCGAACATCCGCAATGACCCGTGCTCACAGCAACGTACTTATATCTGAAAATAAAGGAATGACTACGGCCTTGCTCGCGTAGCACCTGCTGAAGCATTGAATCGAAACTTACGTCAATATTTGTCGAAAAAAAAGGGTAGAGAAAGGGGAAAGAACTATTATTAGATCGATTAGTATATCGATTACATCGAGATAATGGCACGGGCATATCATTACACGAGCAAATTTCATGCTTTAAAAAGTTATATAAATAAAATATCAATTTATGTAGTGAGTCAAACTTTAAATAGCAAGTTAAGAATCATTTGCTTCGTCAAATTCACAACCGCAAAATAACCGTCACTTTTCGATGTTTTTACTTTTAATACGCGGAATACGGTAAATATTGTTGTAATTTATTTTACGCATCGCGCGCGAGTCGCAAATTTTTATTCATTAAAATTAAAACAATAAAATACTTAGCATTTATATATCGTATACTGTATTTGATTTACACGGTGGTATTTTATACCGTGTGTAAATAAGTCGAGGTTAAATCGAGCCTCATTTCTGGCGTTGTTCGGCAATTTTTGCAGCTCGAGGGAAATAGGTGTAATAGGCGGAGTATCGTAATAATAGCGTTGCAAAATTATTTATGGCCGAAGCGTGCAAAGCAAATAGGCAAAACAGCTGCCAAGTGACCAGTTCGCAAACCAGTAGCACTGGCAGAGGCATTAACCACGACTCGTTGAAATAATTAACGAGGTCGTCACGCGTTGCATGCTCGGGCCCTTGATAATATGCGATCGTCTGTACTTTTTATCTGGCCTATTATACAACCTTCGCGCCTCTCCACTCGCCAGTTCCGATACGATCCCGATTAAAAAAGAAACAACACGTTTTACACAAACGTCTCCCTCATATATGTATATGTCTGTAAATTAACTCGTAAAAATAATTTTGCGCGTGATGTGCGAGCATAAATATAACGATCTGTCTTTGCAATTTTTTTCTACAAAATAATTCTATCAAAGTAAAATTCCGCACTATTTGTGGTTTGAAATGTTGTGTCATATCTCGGAAAGAAAAAAACGTAATTTCTTTTGCAGGTACGGTAAACGCTAACGGCGAGACAAAACGACAGAGAACCTCGTACACCAGGTACCAGACTTTGGAGCTGGAAAAGGAGTTCCACTTCAACCGTTATCTCACGAGGCGGCGTCGTATTGAAATCGCGCACGCTCTCTGCCTGACGGAGCGTCAGATAAAAATCTGGTTCCAGAATCGGCGTATGAAGTGGAAGAAGGAGCACAAGATGGCGAGCATGAACATCGTGCCGTACCACATGTCGCCGTACGGACACCCTTACGGGTTCACGCCCCACCCCGGTCAGTTTGCTCACTTGGCCACATAGGAAGAGTTCTCGCCCGCCGAGCTCGGAGCACACGCTGTCCGGTTCCCCGGGATGTACGGCGAGCAGAACTTCTAAAAAGGCTTTTTCCGCCTTGGGCCCCCGCGCCTACGTCACGGGTCTCTGTCGTCACGTGACTTGGCCAGGGTCGAGGAAAAACTTCACTTCCAGTAGGACACATGACGCGTTCCGCCGATTTGCCGCAGTGCGCCAATGATTGGGCAATGGATTGTTGGCGAGGGGAACGAGAAATCGTTCGACCCTTCTTGTATATGTTAAATAACGTACTTAAATTATATCGCGTAATTGTTATAACACTTCTGCTTGGCTATCCAGGAAGGAGAACCTCTGTCGCAGAAGCACGAAGATAGAAAACTGTTTCCTTCTCAGACTGAAAAGAAACAATCCGTTCTCGATCGTTCTCAGCTCGCGAATCACGCAGCAACAGCGTCACTATGCGGACTATTCGAAGTTGAAGAGAAGCCAAAATTTTCTGCATAGCGCCGTGCACCCGACTTAATAGACTGGACGCGCTCCGAGGGGCTCTCACACGCACGAGATTATAAAAATATTAATATTACTGGCGAATGAGAGACCACCTCAGCGGGTGAGATAAAAAAAAAAAAAACCGAATCCCTAGTTTAAGCTGTAGAAAGTAGCAAACTAAGTAAATTGATTAATCGAATGACAAATTAATCAATTTCTTTCTCTGGCTGCACACTGTTCCATCCAAAAAAAAAAAAAAAGAAAAATACTTGAAAAATCCAAAATTACTAGAGGATGCGTTCCCGTTATGCGAACATCGAAATCTCAAGTCAAATCGGGTTCCGACGAGTTTGTCCTCTCGACGTAAACAAATCGAGTGTGAAATTCGTATTCGAACGAACTTTATTGTAATCAAACACCGGAAGTTTTTGGACCTTGAAGACATTTTTGTTTCGTATACTATTTTACGGAAAAAAATTACTGTACGTTATTTAATTGAAGAAAGTGAACAGCAGTAAGACAAGCTGTAGAATATATAAACGAAGCATTTTTTGAATGAAAATTTGAATGTAAGAAATATAAATATTCTACGCGTTTCTTTTCTATAACAATTTAACAACTTGTTACAATAACAGAATCCGCGTGTATCTACACGTTTGATCTGATTATTATAACAAGTGGAAGTTGCACCTTTAATCGGTCAATTGCATTGATACAAGAGGTGGTCGCAATTGTTTATTTCCAGCAGTTTATAATTGTTAATAGAGAACACGGAAAAATATTTCTTACATGAAAATTAAAAATGAAACAAGCACATCAGTGCGTGATTTATTTGCTTCAGTATTGTATGTTTTATTTTTTCGCTTAACGTTAAATAACGTGTGTAAATGCGAAAACATGGACGCACTTTGAAGCCCAAACATTCCAATGTTCGATTCGATCAAACAAACTTTGTTTCGAAACAATTTTCGAATACTCGAAGAATTTCACATACTTGGTACATTTATATCGTAGGATTTACTTTCGGGACTTTGCATATACACTCTTGCCACGTATGTATTATTTATTATTGTTGACGACTTTGTTTTATGCATTTTTTTTTTGTTTTTTATCTTGTAAACGTATCTCGAAACGCACGAAAACAGAATAATATTTTGCTGAACACTTTGTTCGCGGGAAGGGGGAAAAGAATAGAAGATGTTTAAAAGAAAGATGCAACACACAATCCGTAAATCAGACATTTGTCACGTGACAGCGAAACTATGGTGAAGAGAACGCACGTAAATAAACGGCACATAAAAAGGACATCTTTTTATCGCGCAGATATGAAAATAAATACAGTCGGACGAGAGACAATCGCGTGTCTACGTGTTTGTTTTTGATGATGAGAAAATGTCACGCAGTTTTTTTGCGCAAAACTGGTTCTTTAACAAATATATTTTTTATCGAATCTGCGTATTTTGCGTCTTTCCCTTCTCACAATATAACACACAATGGGAGAGTCAATTGACCTTCTAAACAGATGTTCGACTAATTTCTTCAACAGAATGTTTCGCGATAGTCAGTCGTTCGACAGACTTGAAACCGTCCGGATCTCTTGTGTGAGAAATTCTCGCGAAAATCAAATACATAATGTCAAAGCAACGTGAAAATGTAACAGAATAATAACTTTGAATAAAGTATTAAAATGATAAAATAACAAAAAGTCGATTAAATTTATAATGACATAAACATTGTGACGTAAATTGTTGTTGTTTTGTGACAATCAGTGATTGTCGTTCTTGCAGTCGATATTGAGAAAAATTAACGTATTTTGAATGTGTGACCATGTGTACAATATTAATGTTTTTGTCTCGACGAGAGTGTGATTATTTTGTGAGAAAGCGAACAAAATGAGCTTTACATTCTTGATTACATCCTCGTCAAATCAATGTCGGCAACAATCGCATATATATTTTATTAGCGAACGGTGGGCAGCTACGGTCCAGTATCTTTCTTGTACATAATTCGCAAGTAACTGTAATTGCAATATAACCAATGTCTCCTTGGAGCAGTCTTGTTCCTATAATGTCGATACGTAGGGGAAAAAAAAAATCTCGCTCAGAACTTAAAATATTCGTTTTATTCTATACCAGCATTTTATCACACGATCGATACAGCAAGTGTAACTATCGTTTTTCTCGCGCATCGACTTACACGGTAATTTTAATCCGCATTAGGAACCTAATTAGTTTCTCTGTATAACCATAGTTAAAAATCCGAACTACTGAATGAAAAAAAAAGTAAAAGAAACGTGTTTTGTGCGGGTGAAAGGAATAAATGGCTCCATATGTTTTTGCGAGTGTGTCTGTGTATATGTATGTGTATATGTATGTGTGTGTATGTGTGTGCGTGTGCGTCTTACTTCGATGGTGCAATGTAACGTTGTATGTGCATGTATGGCTGAGATTATCTAACGCAAATTGCATGCACGTGCCGTCTGGATTACGCGTATTTATCGGCACAGGATATGCATAGAGATTGAGTGTGATTGAGTGTGTCAGGAAAAAAAAGTGTATTGTGTCCCGCAAGAGAAATTGACTGTCGACTAGTTAATCGGGAAGCGAGCGCAAATGTGTAAACTAATTAGCTAGTATTCGAGTAATTGATTATCTTGTGATACGAGAGAAGGAGCGTAGCGGAGTTGCTCTATTAAAAATAAATGCTTAAATACAGGAATTGTCGTAACCGCGCGATACGCGATGCAAATTCGGAAGAATACAGGGAATTTAGTATGTCGAGATTTTAAGCGATACAAAAACAAGAGAGGAAACAAAATAAAAGAAAAAAAACAGATACCTTCTAAGTAGGTTAATATTGAGAATTGTACATAATTATTAAATACAACACGATATATATATATACATACATATATATATATCGAATGATGTTATTACTGTATGTACGAGGCGCTAACGAAAGGAGAGACAAAGCTAAATTAAATGTTGGATAAAAAGTTATACTTGCTGTTGCACAATTTAATTTTTTTATGTTGAGTTAATTAATGAAGCAAACACGACATACTTTCGAAACTGTATTCGATTCGACGGTTTTAGGCTTAATTTGTCGTAGAAAGAAAAAACACCGGTACTGAATAAAATATTTGTTTTTTCCGCGGTGAAGTGACGTCGAGAATCGACGAATCCACGCAATTTGCATTTCGTTATCGCCTGGTACATGATACAATATTTAAATAAACTATAGTGAGGATATTATTATTATTATATTATTATTATTATCATTATATTATTATTGAGATTCTTGATATTATCTTTATTATTGTATTAAGAGTGATGAGTCTGTTGCTAATGACTTGGTCCAGTGTTAATAATGTATTATTATTTGTTTCGTTATATTATTTTTTTTTTTTTGTTGTTTACGCCACGTGTCGTATAACACACGTATCCGTACCTATGAATGATGTATACAAATAATGCAAAAGATTTTGCATTACTCTTTTACACCGAGATCCATACGCGGGATACGTAGTTGTGCTATCTCGATGCTTATCGAAAATCGATTCCGGTGTCGTTCGTATACTCTGCGCCCGCAAGCAAAGAGATGGAATGGAAACCGTTGATATTTACTATTTATTCGTCAGATGCAAAGAAACGCGTTCTCTCTCTCTCTCTCTCTCTCTCTCTTTCTCTGTCTCTCTTTCTCTCTGTCTCTCCAAGTTAAATTAAGCTCAAGTATTACGTTCGTGTAGCGTCACTCAAATGTTATTTCATTCCATGTAATATACGTAATAGTCTAAACTAAACATAACTTACTTATTACATCTACGTAAACCTAGAGCACTGTACGTGTGTATAAGGTCGTATAATTATATAATTTAAATTGTAATTATTAAATGGTATGACGTACAGGAATCATCGATTGTTTGTTTCTTCTTGGAACCTATTGCAAGACTGGAGAAACCGAACTGTTCACCCTCCGATTTCGATAATGTAATTCGACTCGTGTTTCTTCCTGGAACCTATTGCAAAACTGAGAAATCGAACTGTTTGCCATCCGATAATGTAAATCGACTCGTGTTCTCGCGAGTAATATGGCGAGGAAGCGCGCAACGTTAAATAATAAAATTATTCAGTTCACCTGCAACAATTACATTTTTTTTTTTTTTAAGGTAATTCAAGCGCATCAGCTTTGTCACGACAAAGAAAATTCGAGCAGTTAATTATATGACGCACGGGAAACAACTATTGAGTTTATAATTGTCGATATGATACTTAGGCGCGTGTGCCTCATTGCTGAAACGTAAAACACGATAACGTCCAAGTTGAAGAATTGCGCTACGGCCACGCGAGGTTATCTGACCGCGATACAGATTCTCCTTTACTAATAACGCATCTCTCATTATTTTAATTACGCAAACCAGTTGAACTTAATTGACTCCGGGAAAACGTAATTAAGTGTGCGTTTCGTAGATATCGATCTCTTTAAATGGCAATAAACTGTAAGTAAACACAATTTAATATATCTCTAGCAGAGTTTTAATTCAATAGTATATTGCATGCTTTTTTGTTTGTTTCACATTTTCTCTCTCTCTCTCTCTCTCTTTTTGTTTTTCTCTCTTCTCTGATCACTGTATAAAAAGAATTTAAACTGTACTGTGATCGGAGCGTAAAATTTAAACGTCATCGACGTCAACATTGACGAAAAATAAGCGATTGACAATCCGACAATGGTTAGCGCACATTTGATTCGGTCCGAAAACGCTGATAGAGATCACGTATCGGCAGCAAAGAGTGATAAAGCAGAGTCACACCCTCGAAAACTACCGAAGCAGACGGGAGTCGTGTAACAAGAAAACAAGAGAAGAAACAGAACTTATGCAAGTCACGATCCGTCACGAGACTTAAACTCGAAACGATAACCAAGATCGCGTCTAAGCTACCGACGATGACTTTGCGCATTCGATCGCTCGTATAGGTGCACCTTTGTCAGGCCCTTGCACAAAGGTAACCGTGACTTTCGGCGTGTAGCCCGTAACGAAATACCGTATAAATGAAGAGTAAACGTGGCGCCAGCCTACCACGAGGTCGTGACCCCCCTCGATTAAATTGGACTGCTCTTCTATCGAAAAAAAACGTGACGTCAAACTAAAACGTCAGAATTAATCGTAACTCTCTCGCGATAATTAAATCGCTCGCTGTCACTTATACATGTATACGCGACTTTATGACTGTACAAAAGTAATTCAAAACAATTTAAATCTCACGCAGGTTTTATTGTTTCGGCAAATGGATATTGATTTTAAGAAATCGCAGAGAGAAAATGCAATTTTGTCGAACAAGCTATTAAGTTTCATGCAAAATGGAAAGGAGAAAGCACGCACAGAGAAAAGTTTTCAGACAAGGCTTTCTCGTCAGTCCATCAGAGACGAGAAAGATCCCCACGACGAGCATCAGCATTCGCGCGAACACCGTAGGTATATAATACCTCTCGCCTGCCGTCAGTCACTCAGTCAGTCATTGATACCACGGGGTGATTAATGAAGAGTCAAGGTTCGGGATCGCAGTACCGTGTGGCGAGTACGAGGGAAGGGAGAGGGAAAGGGGAACCGCGGAGCCCCCGAGAGAGCACGACATCGCAAAGACTGTCGATACCACGCGGGCTCCAAGAAATGAGTGCGCGTAGGTCGTCTATTGTGAAATTAAGTCTTGTTCCAAGTGTGGGCTTTATCGAGCAATCATGTCGGAGATAATTCGACATGAAAAACACTTAGCAATGGGATTTTTTTTTTTTTTTTTTTTTTTTTTTTTTTTTTTTTTTTTTTTTTTTAACTTACTTCCCTCACTTTTGCAAAAATTTATCACATCGAAGACAGTATGTGTCGGTGGCTTTTTATACATGTTATCATTTCCAATGTATTTTTACGTCTTCGACGAGATTCGCCCTTGTACGTTTCGTCTTTCTCACGCGCGGCGGCCAAATAGAAAAATGTTTCAACTCTCTATACCAGGAAACAGTGTTAAAAATATATCGACGGAAACAAGCGAGCGCGCACGATGAGCTATCTGCGTACGGATAAGGCCCCCTTCTACGTACTGACTGACAAGCGGAGCAGGGACTCAGAACACAAACTTGAAACAGGCTGTTCGCGTTTATCCATCTGTGCGCTCACGTTCGTTCGTTCGTTCGTTCGTTCCGTCCGTCTGTCCGTCTGTCCATCCGTCCGTCCGTCGATGTCCGAGCCCCGTCGTCGTCGATACCCGCCCTGTCCACAAACGGAGCGGAGCAAGACTTCAGCACTTTTATGTACGGAGTCTGAATAACAAATCTGTCCAATTCACATGTCGACATCAAAGAAGATAATATAAACACTACATCGATACATCGTCTACAAAACCTTAATGTTTTATTAATGCGGCCTCCATTCTTGTCCCGTTTCCACCGAGTACGTTTCATTCCATCCCCAGTTAGGCGACTCGGCGAAAAGACCATCGGAGAGAAGACCTCCGCATTTTGCGGACAAGAAGAGAGCTATTCGAAGAGTGCGGAGTATCGCGCGCTAGCGGAACACCCCGGGTCTTCGGCTGTTTTGTACGTTTTGTACGTTCGCATGTCCATTCGTGACCGCCCGAAATGTTTTGGCCGGTTATCGTGCTGCGATATCAAAATTCCCATCTTGACACCCAGTACGTTCTTTTGATGACCGCGTGGCGGCAAATATGAGACAGGGGAGACAAACGTTGAGTTATGGTTCTCGAATCTCGGGGTTTCAAATTACAAATTTCGAATTATCGAGTTAAGAGGGGGATGAGATACGCAAATTATTATTCTCTGCACTTTATAAAATTAATATCGACACGATCCGATTTTAAGAAAACGAAAAAGAAAATAATATTAAATTGCTACGTATTTAATACTTTTTTTATCATTTTCGTTTTACGATTTAATTTATCGGAGATATATTCTCAAGTAATCAATAACATTTGCTACACAAATAAATACACGCATAACGCAGACGAAGCTTTTAACACAATCTCAATTTGCATAAAAATATATTTTCGAAGCGATAGTAGATTATCGGTCTTTTCGAATTTGTTTACAATATCAATACATGTCAATGCGCAACTAGTCTATTTGCACGACAATTTTTCTTTTTTTATAAAAATATCTAGTGTAAGAGAAAAAATATATTAAAATTTTTCTCTTATCGAAAATATGTATTATCTGAAAAAGAGTAGTTTATTATCTTTGTTACCCCCACTCATAGCTTGCTTTGTACATACATTTCGTCCTTCAAAAATCCATTGAGTAACAAGTAAGGCATGTCTTTACTTGAAACAAGTAAGCAAGTTCGCGTTACGAACGAAATGTGTAAGCGCAGCCCCGTGTAATAGTATGCAGGAATGCAGGCGAGGTAGCGAAGACAGGGTGTAGGTGCTTGCTTGCTGCGGGGAGGTTTGAAATCGAGAAAAAAAAAAGAGGAAAGAGGTAGAAATGCTGGAGAGAGATAGAAAGGAGTACTGATCCGCGGCTGATGTGAGAGAAGACTGAAGAGAGTCCTGAAACTCTGAGTGACAGCCTCGCCACGTACGTGGGAGGCGAGTCCACAACAAAGGAAAGACGATAGTCTTATGCAAATATAACCGATATCGGACGCGTGCGCTTCTTGCAAGATGGGCCCACCAGATGGGCTCGAATTTGAGATGAATCGAGAGCTAATTTGGATTTTTCTCCATTAATTATATTATACATATGACCTAGTTATTTTGTAGTTATGATCACGTGTAACTCATTGTTCTGTAACATTGTTTTTTACAATACGCATCTTTAATAAAAGAAATTACAAGATAGAAGAAAGATACAAGACGCGCAAACTCAGTTCAACTGCTGTTGTGGATTTTTGATAAGAGAGTAGTTTTAAAACATATGTACATAGTGAGAAAAAGTATATTCTGACAAATTTTTTCGTAACGTCAATATGCTAGTCAAGTGCGTGTCCAAGTGAGGATATTAACAAAAGCAGCGTCGGACATAGTTTTCTTTAAGGTAAGAAACCGAGTTATCGGTTAAAGCACCGGTTCCCTTTAGACGTCACTTGGAATTCCAAATATCCGCGAGTTTCTACGATGTAATAACGAATGACACGGGCGGAGAACAAACGAAACGAGAAAGTCTGTCGGTGGTAAGAGAGGTTCAGAGGGTTGAGTGCACGAGAGAGGAATGAGGTGGTTGTATGAAGAGCGAGGAAGGCTAGTGTGGAATGGGAAAAGCGGGGATGGTGGGGACGCTACAACCGAGTTCCAAAGGGTCTAGGCGCTTTCCGACAAGAATTAATCATCCCTGGCAGCTCTCAATGTCCCTACCTACTACTTTCTTCGCATTCCCAATTATACGCTTATCTACCAAATCCGCTTTAGAGCTGAAATATTAACAACTTTCCTCGGACGATACGGATTGCCATGAATCACTACTGTTTAAAGTATAATTCAAATTATTTAATATATTTCTTGCGAAAGGTGTTGATGACGGGCAAACACTACAGATGATAAGGAAGAAGTGTTCAAAATAAAATTGCTAAATCACATAAATATAACAAACATACGTAGTGTATTATATTACAATATATACGTAATATTAAAAAATCGAAATAATGTTGCCGAATTTCGATGCACAGATAATTTTATCGAATCTCATATAAAGAACACGTTTTTAAATATACAGAATATATGATAAGAGAGGGAAGCGGAAATAAGAAATAAACACTCTCCTATACGTGGACACAGAGAGAGGTAGCAGCATGGAATTTACGCGAGATAGCTACCCCACTTCATCCCTTCATCCTACTTTCCTTGTCCTACCCTCAACAGGTGGTCGTTTTGCTCAACTTCTGTATAGTAATTTATAATTTAATTGATTTATGCCACCGAGCATGCTTTTTGCCGCTTCAAGAAGCGATATGCAATTTTATTCATCAACGTAAGTATATAATATCCTTCTAATCTAAAAGAATACATTTATATCGTGTATAAAAATAATCGTGTGTAAAAAATAAAAGTTTTTTTTTTGTTACTAACAAAGAAGGCAAAAAAACCGTAGTATAACCAATTTATTATTAAATAACTCTTCGAAGTTCGAAAACAATGTAAACGCGGGGTTGCGTTCTCTGTAAAGTTCCTGTCATGTCAGGAAAATGTGAAAAATTAGAAGTGACACAGTTATAAATACATGATATATTTCTAGACAAAACGTCAAAATGAGATTTATCGCTAAAGTTTTAAACTCTTTGTGTCATCAAAATTAACCTTGAGACATTGCCATGAAAAAGCTGACAATAAAGACTATCATGTTAAAACGAATATGTTACACCAAAATTGGTTCAAAAGAGTTTCCTCTTACAGAGAAGCTGCACTTAATCATGCCATTGACACATGACAGAAACTTTATTTTGCATATCCGTGAATACATTAAAGAACATAAGAACAAGTTGGTGGATACGAGTTATACAAAAGAGAGATTGGTCTAATTTCAATTGATTTTAACTTATTGTTAAAGTAACAATAAAGGGTAGACGTATGATTTATTCTTGCAATTCTTATTTCCTGTACAGGGTTTTATTTGTTCAAGGTTTCACGTCTAGTCTTTCTTTTTAGAAGTTCTTATAATAAATATATTATTTTTACTTACAGATTTCTACGTAATGACAAATTTAAAGTTAATTTAAATTGCATTGTAAAAAAAAACAGCTTTATATAACTGATAAGATCTTTATCGATGTAACGTCGGTAAATTAAAGGTGCTCGCTATTCGCGACGGATCATTAGGGAATAGATATAGAACTCTAGTCGAATCATGAGCGTCTTATCGGGCTCCTAAATCTCAGCAAAGAAAACAAGACTTACCTCAATTCAACTTACTTGATGAACTCAGCGACGAGTTCATAGTTCACGTGCGACGATGCAGTCGACACCTGGAAAGTTTTAGATCTTCTTGTTGCTTCCTAAGAATGTCTACTTCCAGTTTCTCTTATCGTAATTTGTTTGTGCCTTATTCCTCTTACTGCTTTAAGATTAAAAACTCATTTCGACGCAAGTAATTTTCTCTCTCTTATAAAAGTATTCAATTTTTTTTTTTTTTTTTTTTTTTGCCCCCTTCAGCACGCAAACTATGAAGAAATTAGCCAAGTTTATAATTTCTATATATTTTTTTTTCTACGTATTTATAGTAACATGTTATAATTGCATATCTCGATTAGTCTGAAAAAAAAAATCGTGAATTCATCATAAGTTTCTTTTTCCGTGAGAAAACATCGCAGGCAGCGACGAAAATCGCTTTCATAATTTTCAAACTCCCGCGGAAGGTCATGTCTCGGCGTAACATAAAAATCTTGAGTGACAGACCACCTTAACAAAAGCGCCAGGCTTTCCCCCGGTTTCCGGAACGGCACGGAGGATCGAGACAGAGCCACGTCGTCCGATCTTTCGGATTCTTTCTATTCTCGCGGGGGCGCTCTCTCGGGCACACCGCGTTAACCCCGCTAGCAAAACTATTACAATTCCTGGTATGGCGAGAAGCACGTTCCCCTCCTTTCTAGCATCCCCATTCCGCCGCCTATCTACGCCACCTCCCTTCTTCGCTCTCGCAGTTCTCCGCAACCCATGTCCCGGCCCCTTCCTCGCCATGTTGGCATCGCGCCCGTCAAGGGAGATTTATAGCAACTCGAATTCCTCGACTACTAGTCGGCCGTAGTTGAAGGAAGAGAGGCCGAAGAGAAGCAAAGAGTGAAAGGGGGTTGCGTTTCGCGGTTCCGGAGAACCTGGAGGGCCCCTCTGAGGGTATGTGGCTGACGGCGGTGGCGTTGGGTGACGTTGGGCGGCCAAACGGGTGGATGGGTTTCGTAGAACGGGTAGAGGGGAAGGCACTCGTCACTCCGACGTGACGGCTGCAGAACTCGGCTGGTACTCCATCGCCTGCTCACCTAACCCGCCGACGTTGCTGCTTGCGCTACCTGAAATTGGCGTTAGTGGTAGTCGAGCGTGCTAGTTTTCGCAACGCTGCTGCTTCATAAAATATAGAACATTGAGCATAGGAACGAGTTTATTGCGTTGTTATTTAACTAACGTTATATTTAATTTACTTATATGTGAGTATCTGATTAATTACTTATATATAAGTATCTTAGAACAAAGAGATATAATTCAAAATATTTTAAAAATATTCTACTTTATAGCAAATTCATTATTAGGGTACTAATTATATGTCGAGATTAATATAAATTTTATTTTTATTTGATAAAAATAATTGAATGTTTAATGTACTGTTGAGTAAAGTGGAAATTTGATCGTGAAAAAAGTGCGAACAAAATAGTTTTCTCTTTTCGTGACGCGAATTGTACGGATGAAGAAAAGGGGAAGGCAGATATCAATCACGCGGATAGTGACGGGCTGAGATTTGGTAGCAGCTTCCAAGCTGAAGAGTAGCATGGGGAAATTCTACCCGCAAACAACTCCGTCCATTCCATCATTATTTTTCTGAGAAACTCACTATTGATTCACAAGTTATCAAGGTGTCAACACAGTCTTTTCTTTATACGAGTGGTCATTATTCAATTGTCACAATGCTTACTATATTGTAATTATGATTTTAATTATAGTAAAAATATATATATACACTACAATGATGTAAATTCTCTAGAATGTGTAACAATTTTAATATTAAGAAAACCTCATGATCTAATTTTAAATATAAATTAATTAAACTCTTGTGCGACTTTTTACATATTTTTCTTTTACAACAACACATCCTGATGCGCATAAAACATTTTACGTAGCAAATTCAGCTGAGAGAGTGAGATGCTATGTTTTATGAAGAAAGAACCGCACTTTTCTACTTTTGACCAATATCAGTTACATGTTTCAGAATACTGGACCCTTGGGAATTCAAAGGTTGGATAAGACAGACAGCTAGGTTGCGTACTATAGCGTCTGCAAACGCGATGTGACGTCCATGCGCACAGTGGGTCGAGAGGAATTATTATAATACCATTTCTCATTGATATACACTAACTAGACATTTATTCAAACCAACAGTACACTGAAGATATCCGAATATAAATAAAAAAAGCATTATAATTTATTGTTTTTTTATATTTTTATAATATTATTTTTATAATATTATATGTTGTAAATCACATTCTAAAAACCAAGATTGCTTTGTTTATATGTGCATATAAATTGCAATTGATATTAATATATATCAGTCATTATTTCTCTGTTTTTATTATAAAAAATACTATTTGCACAACTTATTAAGTCCTATCATGTCCTTGAATTGAATGCTACGCGCGTGTGTGATCTGTTAATTCTGTTTTTTTTTTTTTCTGAAACAGGATTTGTGCCATCTATGATGTACCAGTTGAACAATCTACTCCCGAAAATCTTATAGTAACGCGTACCATCAGTAACAAACTGTGCTTACCGGCGGCTAGTATCGATTGGCAAATCCCACAACAGTTATGGAATTTTAGAAAGATGGCAGTACATGTGAAACGCAGCCATCATGAATCAAATGTTGAAAAGAAGTGGGGATGATAGTGACGAGAGGTGGTCCTTTGCTGGTTAAGCCTACCACTCAAAGGGTGGAGTTTACCACGCGTAAGCTGTGTGACTATACTTGCAGTTGCAGCATTGGCGTAGACTTGAGATCGGCAACTTTACGCTGCTTGAAAGTGTCCGTGGGCATCATGTTCGCGAAGCAGTGAGTGAAGAGGATAGCAACAGAGCGTAAACTGTTACAGGGCCGGCGTATTCTCAAGTGATACTTTGCCAAAGACAAATCCTTTAGTCAAAATATGTTTCTCATCAATTTTTTTATACTAAAAAAAGATTAAATTATTGCACAATCTGTAAAATATGTGTAAATAAATAAATATGTATAATAAATAAATGTGAAATTAAATGTTAAGTGATAGGAAAATATGTAACTATTTATAATAAACTAAAAGAATGCGAAAATCATGTTATTTGTGTTAACATTGTGCTGCGTGCTTTTATGCCAACAAAATGCTATTATGATATAATAATGCTTTTTTAGGTGCTGCTGCGTTTATTACGAAGACATCATACTATGCGGTATAGGTTATGTTAATAAAATTATTACTGGTAGTACTTAAAAATCTGTAACATACATAAATTTATAGTATACGTAACATGAATTTATAACTTTTTCAATATTGCAAGTAATAAGCGAACAAGATCGTATCCAGACATCATATGTTTCTAAAAGATGACATAAAGACGTCTTTTAGAGATCTTTAAGATGTCTTTTTATGGCTGTCTAGAATAAGTTGCATTGTGATTATTTTGCAACCATTTTGTTATCTGAATATTTTGTGTATCGACTATGGATACACAAAATGTTTGTATCTGATGTATCAATTATATCATACAAGTATTTGGAATCTACATATGATAAACAAAGATTGCAGAATCTGTCTGTCGATAATATTGTGAACTATAGATCTTAGTTATCACATATATTTCTTCTATGTCTGAATGTATGAATTGTTATCGCGCAAAACTTGCAATGTATAACATTACTTGAAAAAGATGACTTTCAAACAAAATATGTCAAGTGTTCTTATACATTGAGCTCGTTTTATTTAAAATGTATTATATACAATTTATTAAGAAGAGAAGCTGATTCTGTAATATCGATCAAACGCGAGATTACAGATTTCTTATTTTTTCCGTTATTGCTTGGATTGGTAAACAACTTTCTAAAATAAAATAAAATAATCTAAAGATTCTCCGCAAATATGACACGACTATGATAGTTTTGAAAGTTTATTTTTGTACAAATTATTCTTTTCTCTCCTTTTTGTAAGAAAGGACCTATTTATTAAGAACTAAACAACCATATTATTTGTAATATTAAGAACTGTATTTAACGACAATTGTGTGTATATTCTTTTTTATGTTTACATATTAATTAAATATAAAAATTGGTCTTATTAATAGTTATATTAAGCTATAACAACTTTACTTAAATTAGCTTTAAAATTAAGCTAAACAACTATTAGTAGTTGTATATTAAGCAATGCTAAGCAAAACTATTACACCACTTATAAATAATATGTTAATTTTATCTCGGTAAAACAGTTTAAAAACTTGTTACTCTTCAAATATTAATTGGAATGGTTCAGTTTGAATACCACAAGTTATAAACATATTAAGAAATATATATATACATAAAATTATCAACAATAAAACTCTGTGTTTGTGTGTGTATAGTATATAGTTGTATGTTCTCTTCATTTTGTCTGATGATAGAGAAGTGGTGGTGGTGGTAACTGTCACCGAAGACAATTTATGTTAATGACTGTTCGTAACCGAGGAGCGTCGAGGTCGCTCAACAGAACAGTCTGCAGGTCGCCGTAGCAGCGGTCGGACACGATGCTGCTGCTCGACTTTCGAATTCTCCCTACTCCAACCCTGAATTCACCACCTTATCGTGCCGTGACCGTTCCATCCCTACGATGGCGACGCCCAGCGTCGATTCCTGCGCATTTTCATCCCCAACTCGGAGGGTCTCGTTCTGCGATGGCTTCGATAGATGCTTTTGTGCACTCGTCGTAAGAGAGAAAACACTTTATTGTGATAAAATTAGTGAATTAACACAAAGTTAGTGATTTGTGAAGGATGTATTTGATGTAATTCTCGGTAAGTTTTTCGTATTTCTTTTTTTTAAACAAAAAATTAGTTTATAATTATAGATACATGTAAAAAAACCTGATACTCGATAACATTAATAGCTCTTAAAACTAGATTCTCTTAAGAAAAACAAAATATCTCTTGCTTGTTAGTTCACGTGACGTGGTAAAAAGATAAAACGGCTCTTGATATGTACGCGTTACATTGGCTTTTTCTTATGTCCTAGACATTATCTGTTCTTTTTAAATGAGAATTAAAGCTACAAAATACAAGCAAAATATCTTTAAGTCCAGAAGCTTGTGAAAATAAAATCACATAGTTGTAAATAGTATTATTCTCTTTAAATATTTAGTTTTTTAGGATTTGTAAGAATTAATGATAAAATCTTTCTTCTTTTGCTTTAAACAATATATTGTTTATTCATGCATTATATTCTCTTTATGTGTGGAATACATTTAATCTCGAAAACATCGCATCACACACAAGATTTGTACTTTATGTATTTATACAAAAAAAAAAGACTAAATAACGCACATTTGTAACTTTAACTAACGTAATAAATTAATAACTAAAAGAAAAGAGTGTTCTGTTCTATATTTTACGGTACAAAAATGATAGCGTACATGAATATATAAATAATTTCCTCTGAGCTATAAATATGTCGATATATTCATGTCCGACGGACCGTGAAGAGCGTAGCGGTGTATCAGCTAGCTTTGTCCTTGTACATTAACTGGCCTACTATGATCAAAAACTAGTTTTCTCGAAATAGATTACTAGTTTATGTATTCTACAATATTTGAGAGACAGATTTTAGACCGATAAACATGTTCAAATATGTATAAAACGTAATTATTTCGTCTGGTTCTCTCTTCAATTGTTGAATCTTTCATTCGTGTTCAAAACTCCAACATATTTGATATTTTTCCCGCTTTGATATGAATCCCGCTTCTTTCATAACGCGTCAAGATTGCATTGACGTATATTTAAATGAGAAAATCTAAATATCATTAACATGATGTCGATAGTCGTCGAGTTATATATTTCGACACATGTATATAGCATCGCCCGCGGTGGCGCCGACGGTGGCGAATTTCGCGATTTCTCTATAGCTTCTCGCAATCTGGCGGGATGCCGATCGATTTGCACAGCGTTCCTCACACCCGCGTACAATTCCGTTTCGGTTCATTTCGTAACCCGCGCGATAGCACGCATGTAAAACGATGATTTTCACGAATGAGAATTTTTATTTTTACGAAGGTCTTTAATAAATAGGCGACGTATCCAACGTCGGCTCTTCTCGTGCACGTAAACACATATTCTCATGAATAAGAAGAACTTACTGTATAAATTTAGTAAAATTTTATATAGCTTGTCTATATAGTTTTTTTTTCTCCAATGTTCTTTTATGATAGGAAAAAAATACCAAGTTTATTTTTTATCTGGTAATAAATAACATATAAATATATGCATCATTTTGATCTTTTCGAAAACATGCATCTAGTAAATAAATTTATCTACTAGAATCTCTTCTTTATGTAAAACTTATAAAAACTTATACAATTTGAAGCACAAAATATATATTTACATCAGTATATATACCGGTTAAAAAATCAAGAACTTACTTTCTACATTCCACTAACTGACCTTCTAATCTGTAAAGACAATCAAGTATTTTAAAAAGATGTTAAAAAATAGAAAGAGAGGAAAAAAGAAAGAAAACGAAATTACGATTTTTTACATTTTCTAATTTTTAAACAACTGTTAAACACATTTTACTCATGTATTAAACATAGTCTCAAGTATATTGTATTTTTTTAAAAACCTGTATTTTGAATTTTTTATATATGTATGCGCCAATATATAGAGACACACTCAAATTTAAAAGACAGAAAAAAAGAGGGGATTTAAAAATACAAAACGTATCGACGATAAATATATATTGAGTTATAAGGCGGCGCGTGTGGATGAACGAGAGGTATCATGACATGACAAAGTGTTAAATGATCGATGTGTTCGATTTCCAGAAGAAGTATAGCCACTGTGATTGTCATATATTTACTGAGAATGTTCAACCAACAACATGTCCAAGCAAAGCAACACGTGTTTGGCACGCGTACTGTGATACCTTGTTTTTCTTCTTACTTTCTATACAAAGGAGTTTACAATAATACTCAATCTAGTTTACTGGACTGAGAAAACAGTAATATATATATTTATGAAGAAGAATTGTATTTTGTTTTATAAGATTTAGCGCTACGCTTTGTTTTAAAAGACATATTCAACACAAAAGAATTAATCAACACTTTGATTTGTACAATTTTTCATTAGAAATGCATTAACAAAACATCACGCAATTTTTCGTTGCTCCTTAGTGCAGCTGAATTAAAGTACCAATGTCATAAATTAACACATTTCCGCCAAAAAATGACATCATGCTGTACAATTTGTGGATGAGAGATACAACGAGGTCTTGTTAATCTTTTGCAGGCGACCACAGGCGGTTGACTTTATTCCCTCAGATTATTATCATTTGATTACCGTACAGTCTACCGTGTGTAATAACACAAAAATATTTTTGGCCATAAATCTGATAATTCACATAGTTTAAATGTAGATATACATGCTATTAAATAACATTGCTGATTTGCTGTTAGATAAATTTTGTCCCGATATTAAACGCAGTAGCATTTTGTTGCAAAACAAAAATAATGAGGATACAATAGCAATAATTTTATATATATTTTTAAATTTTATATATATTTTATAATATTCGTAGGTTTAGATATATATTAAGATGTGGAGAGAAGTTCCTCGAAATATCTCGAGAAGAAGCATCTCTCTGAACGTTTTCCTTCTCGGTATTGGAGCAGGTATCACGGTCTGTTATAAATAATGGGTCTCGGATAATGACGTCCTGTTTGACCTTCGATTTTGTAAGGCGACCTGCTGCGTATTTCTAACGTCTTCAAAGCTTTCGTCGTAAAAATTCGCTATCTCGATCTATTCTTGTCCGAAAAAAAGGTATGGACCACCAAGATGTCACATTGTATTGTAAAAATACAATTTTTCAAGAAAAGAGTAAAAAATTGTACAAATTTTTAAATTTTAAGATTTTATTAGAAGTTTATATAATTCTAATTATTTAAAGTTAGTATTTTGTGTTACTAATTTAACACGCATATTAATATTATATATTAATAATGTTTATAATATTCCTAAATATGTTTATAATATTGTTTATACATTCCTCTAAATGTATGTTGTATAACACAGAATATTGTTTATATATTCCTCTAAATGTATGTTGTATAACACAGAACAAGCTTTGTTTTATACTGTTGCGAGTTGCCGCATTAATCATATCACGTCAATTAAGATATTCAATAATGTAATTATTTCTCAAAATTGAAGATCGCTCTTTAATTCAACTGTATCGAGTTGCACTGATAAAGATTCGCCATTGTAGGTGGAATCACTTATTATCGCTGCACAAAAGCTGCATGAGTTCTCTACGGATGCTGTGGAGCTCTCACGTGGATTTCATTTCAGGATCGCATAAAATGGTGCGCTGCGGGGTGAGGACGGGGGAGGAAACACGAGGGGAAGAGAAGAATGGAGCTACGGAACGGCAAGGGAAACGAGAGGGACGGGAAAGATGCCGGCTGGCAAGCAGATGGTTGCCCCGTTTATTGGTTTATTCGTCGGTTCAGCCATGACGTTCCGGCCATGAAACAGGCCGGAGGTTCTCCTTGTGTTGGAGAGTATCACGCAACGAGGCTACAACTGCTCTTCCTATTAAAACGCATCCGCGAGCTACTTACTCGCGTTGTACGTAAGTAATCTTCAGCATTGAACTACACCACACGTAGCTCAAGGCTGACGGTTATTCACGTTGATTCAACTCACGTGGAAAACATCTCAGCGCTACAGATTTTTTTATTTCTACGTTTTATTTTATTTATTTCTCTTTTACAGCGCCAACGATAATCGATAATGCAATATGTTGCGTCAGCGAATAATAATTCTCATTATATTTCGCAAATATCTCTCATGCGTCTGATACTGTCCCAATCACATGGTGGCCTTATAAAAGTTGTATAATCATATGAGGTAAAGCGATGTACAAATTTTTGCAAGTATAATGATAAAACACATTTTTTTAAAGCTAATGCTGAGTCGAGAGAATGCATTTTATCTTTTGATTTGTTAATCGTTACAGCTCTAAAAGTAATGATGTGCCAATAAATATACTTCTTGAGACAAGTTTGCCATCACCAAGCAAGATATTGAGTATACAGGTAACAATGAAACTTTTTACACACATGTTTAAATTACACATTTAACAAATAGAATTAGACTATTATATAATTGAGCTTATTATATAATTGAGCTTATTGTGTGTAAACTTTTACACCAAAGTAAACAAATCGACTTGTTGTAGCTCTTATGAGATTGATATTATGTTGATTGATATTATGTTACTGATATTTTTACGTTAATATTGTTTTTTTGTTACGGATGTTGTATAATTATGCACATGCATACACACACATAACATATACGTACATATACCATGGGTTTTTGAAAAACTTTCAATTTATTCGAGTATTGTGCACATGAACTTACAACAATGTGGGAGGGTTTATTATCGAACAATATGTAATATCACAAACGTACAATTTTGGCGGCGTACGCACATAGATGATATTCAGTAATGGCGTCTCTGGGGGCGGACGAAACGCACGGGTCGATAGAATGAAGGCTGGTTGCCTACGAAACCCAAATACGCTCTTATTGCCGTCGATTATCCCCACCTATAATAGACTTTTCTCCAGAGACATATAGTTAGCACCGCCACTTAAAATGTAATCGGTTTTCGGCTCAAAAGTAAATCAAACTACTTATATTCAATAGATGAAACTTGTATGAGAAAAATTTATTTCAGACAATATATACAATACACATGATGTTGAATGAAAAAAGCGAGAGCATTTCAGTTTTTGTCTAGGGAATTTTTGTGTGTGAGAAGCCTCTTCTTCATATTACGACATGTGTCGGTAAAGTCAATAACGAGATGTAACTAGATAAAATACAAATAAGATACATATATTATCTCAAGAATATAAGGTCGACTTGTAAAAATAAAATAATTAAAATTAAAGTTTTTTAAATTAAAAAACAAATATAGATTTACAAATTTAATTTATTTAATAAGCAATTTTTTAACTTAACTTAAGCAAGAAACGAGTATTAAAAAAAATGCTGTCTCTGAGATAAAAGTAACGCACACATTAACACAGTGTGTAACATTTATATTAAAACAAGTAGTTTTTTATTTATTTGTATTTAATTAAATAATTACTGCACTATTTTTTTTTCTCTCTCTCTCTTTCTCTTTCTCTTTTTAAAATGTGTTGTCTCAAAACATATCTCTTCCACTTTGTGTTTTTAATCTCTTTATATGCTTTCTCCTATATAAGACAGCAATTTGTCCCTTTAGAGATTTCTTAATCCCTTGGGATGTTTATCTAAAACACATTTACCTAAACACATTACAAGCTAAAGAATGAAATCTCTGGAAAAGTTACCTATGTCGACACCTTTTAATCCGGATAAAGGATGTGTAGATTGTCGCAGTTAAAAGACAGAAATTATCTCATTTAGAAGGATATATGTCTAACATTCTAATGTTTGAAAAGCCGTAGTTTTCGTAATGCATTAGGGACCTATTTTAAATATGTTTCTTCTATAAGTGAAAAGTGTTTTTTTTCTATTTCCTCTTCTTGCTGGAAACTGCGTATATTCCTAAATTAAACTTAAAATACACTAAAAATTAATATTAATATTTTTTAAATTATAACATATAACAAACTGTTATTTTTGTTGTGCGATATAAAAAGATGTTTAAAAGTGTCTTCTCTTTGTTAATTGCATGCAAACGACAGCGTACACGACATGACCAAGTAACCTGGAAATGAAAGGGGGTACGTCGACACACGTACAGGAATAAAAGGAGCTGTACCGCTAAGAAGACGAAGAAGAAGAAGAAGAAGAAGAAGGAGAAGAAGAAGGAGAAGAAAACCAAGGAGAACGCGACCTTGCTACATTCAGCTGTGTCATCCTTAAGCCGTTAACGCTCAGGTGGTTTCGATCCCAGGGACGAGCATCAATCATCATCGGTAGTGCAGGTGTAATGCGATCATTGTCACTGAGATAACCAGTACGATATTCACTTACGAAGCGTGTCAAGTGACATAACAGAGATTATCTATATCAGCGTATCTAAATACTAAAAGAAACTATTTCAATAGCGTGTTATTTGTTAGGGCAGGTCTTTGACTCGTATAAGAAATATTGCAAAACGTTTGTGTATTTATGTGCGGTAAATACGGCACAGATTTCAAATTGTATGTCTTTTCTCTCAGATGCAAATTTTGTTTATAGAGCGAAAAAAGATTGATATTGTAATGCGGTTTTAATTTAAAAATATAATATAAAGACAAGTAATTTGTTTCGGTCACAAAAGAAAAGAAGATCACACATACATATAAGAAGTGAAAATTGTGTAAATTGACAAGAAAATTATTTTTTTTCCGATAATTGAACTCGTATTATATTATTTGTAATTTAAATAATTTTTGAAAAAATCACGTTATATTAAAAAAACAAGTAGATGTGTTGTGCAACATTATAAGTATTTCTGTTTTCTTGATATTTCTATTAATAAGATATGTTTTGAAGTTTAGTAAACCTTTCTCTTGCTTCTCCTGAATGACACAGTTTGCTGAAGCTAGTTCCGCATGACTATGCATTTTATAAGTTTGCGCATGCACTTTGAAGTTAGCCAATTTGATATTTTATAACTTTAACAATATTTATTTCTAGAAATTCAAACATATCCAGTTTGTTTAACGTAAGCGTACATTATTTAAAAAAAAACAAGAGTGTTTACATTTATAAACAGTTTCAGGAAATCGATGAAGCATAAACCTAATGTTTATATTTAGCATGTTATTTTATAGATTGGATAATATTTTATAGAGAAATAAACAATGTTACAAAAAGATAATTTGCTACTATAAATCGACATGTGAAGAAATTATTATTAATAGGGGAAATATTTTCAGGTTCCTAAAATGGTACCTGTGAAGTCTGCTGAAGATCACATACTGGGCGGACAAAGAAGTTAAGAACCGGCACGTATGTTAAATATTTTTAATAAATATAAGAAAGTAAGAGCGATCGATGTGCCGTAACAAGAAAAAGCCCAGTTAATGCTCTACATCTACCCTGTAGATCCGAATTTGTTTGATAGGAGGCGACAAATTCGGTTCTAGAGAGGTTTGTGTGGTGCATACAAAGCAACGGTGATCTTCGAATTAAATCCAGTTTATAAAACATATAAAACATATATAACTCAGTTTATGTAAAATATATCTATATATACACGTATCGTTTGTCATTAATTATCACTTTTAGTGTTAAAACTTTAAATGTCAGATATATTGAAATTCGTAAATATGTAATATGTGTTCTATTGTGTACGTGTGATATATATACAAAGCATAACGCAGTTTAATTGTTTGTGTCACAAATGATGTACGCGTTTATAAAGAATACGCATTAATTTAAGACTGACAAAACTTTTTTGTGCTATAACAGAATTTTAAAATTCATAAATAATATATAAGATATATTTTCTTCTTGGGCAATGTGGATGTGTGTGTGTAAAATTTGCAATTTACACATGACTGTCCAGTTAATTGATTACAGTTAAATTTAGTTAGAGATACTTCTGAACTCACTCATGCGTATTATTAATAGTGATAGAAAAATAATATAAATACACAAAAGAATTAATGAGCGTCATTACGCCCATGGACTTGGATTTCACGTTGATATACTGTGTCGATGATGAACTGCTACGTCTAGCGTGACCTGTTGCGTATGTAAGTTCACTCACACATCGCATTAAACTGCACATTCTCCTATTTTGTACAGGTAGATTCAAATTATATTTACCCACAATTTCATTTACATATGTGTAATCAATATTAATGTAAAGCAAACATTTGTACGCAAATTTTAGCGCTGTTTTGAGTTTTAAAACAAACTTTATTCACATATTTAACTTATTAAATATATATATATATATATGTTTATTTTATATACAAATATAAAATATATATCATCATATATATTTTATATAACAAGAGAGAGAAAGAGAGAACCTTCAAAGATTTACACTGTAAAATTAGCGTTGTTCTCTCTTTTTACTTTATTTACATACAGTACATATTACGATTAATGCCTTTTGATAGAGAAGTACTTTAAGCACTCCTTTCTGCGATGACAACATGTAGAGAGAGAAAGTCTTACTTTTCCAGCAAGAGGCACTTTAACGCATAGCAGTATGTATACAAGCGTGCGTGTTATCTGATTTTCAAAATATGCAAATTGTTTAAAACATATATATCAATATATGAATATATACTATGTAATATATTGTCTACATGTACCAATGTGCCTAAAAGATGATTTATGAAATAATATGCCATAAATATTATAATTGAAAACGGATATATTTACCGTATATTTCTTGCGTTGCATATTTTTAGAATCAGATTTCTTCTGACAAGGATAGTTTATTGAATGGACACATATCACATGCGGATGCACGATTTCTTGAATCTTTCTGTAAAGGCAAATCCATTAATCTCTGATCGTGTTCATGTTAAAATGACATGCCAGTCGTTACGTAACTGCTCATAAGTGCTAATGAAGTGCATACACAGGTGTAATTACCAATCGAGTAGACTGCCCACTTTTCACTCGTAACATAATCTATAGGATTAGAAGAAAAAAAAAAAAAAAAAGAAAAAAATAGTTTCATAATAACATGACGAGAAAAAACGCCACCGCCTCACATAAATCAGCGATTTCCACCTGGCAGTTTGCATTACACATTTTCTAAGCGTTATATAGTTTTCTTTATGCATATCTTTACATGTGGGATACATATGTATGTACGTATCTTTCTTATGTTTTTAAATAAGACGTGATTTCCTTTGGCTTTGCAACATGAACGTGTAAAATACTAATAGGCGTGTTTTCTAATGCAAGTAGAAAAGAAACAAAAACTTGCTATGAAAGTTTTAGAAAGAAGCAGGTATCTTATTTTCCACTTTACTCAACTAGACATTTTATATGCACAAACACATTGGCATAAAAAATATAAACACTTTATCGCAAAAACGTAATTAAATACAACAGTACATTACAAACTTATGTATGTGGAATGTAAATCACAACCACGTGGTTTTGACTAATGATTTTTAACTGATTTTCTTACAATAATACACGTTAATTAACCTGTAATTGTTCGTGTTTTTGCAGCTTATCTCGACATTGATCATATTATTAACTGCGCGATCGAATTAATTATCTAATAAAAACGAAATAACGCAAAATTGTGATTATCGTATATAATATTTGACAAAGAAAGTAATTTAAAAAAAAACCCCCACGGTATGTTAAATGTTCCATTACACGGTATTGATTTAATTCCACCTCCGGATTCACTAATAACGTAATGCAACATGGAGAAATGATGTGAAAGATCCAATCACGTTTGCATGTTCTCGATGCAGGAAGCATCGGGTGTATCGCTATATACCTCTAACATACAAGACACTCCGGGTGTTATCGGCTCGAACATCGGATCGCGATGTTAGCCGGACGTTCACGTCATCGGAGACTCGCCATTCTGGTTCGAGTGGCGTTTGCCTGGGATGGAGACAAACGGCCGCGCGCCGCATACACGGTTGGACGCATTTACGTACGTTTCCCCGAGATCCTCTCTCGCGCGCGCACGGAGTCTCGTCTCGGGTCTAAATCCACATTCGAATGTGCGAGAAAACATAGCAAGATTAATGATTTGTGTGACACGAGGGAGAGGGTGCGCGCAGAGAGACCGCCAGCCTGCCTGC
Organism: Pseudomyrmex cubaensis; assembly: GCA_014825685.1. Taxonomy (NCBI): domain Eukaryota; kingdom Metazoa; phylum Arthropoda; class Insecta; order Hymenoptera; family Formicidae; genus Pseudomyrmex; species Pseudomyrmex cubaensis. Next base: position 8,019 of record QVOA01011204.1, on the reverse strand, counting down.
CTGCCTGCCTGCCAGCCTGTTCGTTCGCCGACGGCGACGGCTGCTGCGGCGCCGCCGCCGCCGCCGCCGCCGCAAGGAAACGCGAGAACTGCGGCACTTATAGCTTTGCCACTTTTCTCATAGCGCATTGTCCGTATTTCTTCGTCACGCAGCGGCGGCGAGCCTTCTTACGAAACTATTGACCCGATTCCATGGATTCCGCACCACTTTAAGCGACGTTCTTTAATTGATTGGCGGGGAAGGGGAAGGATACGGAGAAACAGAGAAACTAGAGAAAGTATATGGCCACGTATGATGATTTTTGTTCTTATATCTCGTTTTTCGCGTAAAAAAGAATTCGCGCGCGTTTAACTTGAAGGTTTCATTTTTTTTTTTTCTTTAATTTTATCTACGAAGGCGCGCGCGCACATACTGTTCTACGCACATGTAACATTTAATTTATGAAACAAGATAATCGCTTCTGAACGATGCAATAATTAAGATAGGCGAGGTGAGAAAAACAGTTTTCGCGATCGTTTGAAATGTCGAATGCACCGAGAGAGTAATTTACGTTTTACTCACAGACGAAACAAAAAACAGATAAACAGAAAAAAAAAATCCTAGAGGAAACAATAACTTCGTCACTTTTTGCAATATGCTAATTATGTCAATTATGAGTTATACCTATCTATTTCTCCCTATCCGGCTTCTAACGCGCGGTTATCTGATTAGTTTTCGTAAATTACATCGTTCCATATTTTCTTCGTGTGGTAAATGATTGATGAATTCTAGCCGATTAACATTCCAGCTTGACGCGAGGCATTCATTTGCTGCCGGGATTGTGCCGTGTATAAAAATATGAATCTTTAACTTGTATTAGTAGTAAATCGAACGCGCTTCTTCATCTTAATACAGTTACGAATAAATAAGTAAAAAAACCCATCATCTAATTACACTCTTATATATAACAAGTGCACGCATGTGTTCTCTCTCTCTCTTTTTAAATAAATAAAAATAAATTTAAATTAATACATATTAATTTATTTCTTTAAAACTGCAATATTATTAAAATTGTAACATAAGTGTTAGTTTAATCTTGTAACAATAGTGTAATGTATTTTAACTATATTATTACTACTGCATCTACTATTTTTTTATGTGATGTAAATGAATTATATTCTTCTAAAACTAAATATAAATTTTACTTCACCATTTTCTCGCTTTGAATCTCGGCATCGAGAATGGAATATGAATGTAGTAGGTGTCTGATGTATTTAAAGTGTGCGTCTCGTGGAACCGAAACGGAGGAAACAAAAGGGGTTGGACAAGTAAGTGAGTCCCACGTACAATGCAAACAGGCCTCGGTCGCTCTGACAGATTCGTGTCTGTCCTAGTCTGTCGTGAGTGATGAGACGTCTTCAATCACAAAGGGGGTCTTTGCCAGCACTTTAAACGCCGCCACGCCGTTGCAGGAAATGAAAAAGGACATTGGGTATGCATAGACACGTTTGGTACATTTCATATTAACCGTCATTCGATTTAATATTCTCGCGCGATGCGAACGATCATCGTTTAATCGAACGCTGACTGTTCCATATTAATATTGTTATACCGGGGTTTCTCTGTATATTTATATTCTTGTTTGCGACTCCCGTCCCGAGCTGTCAGACAAATACGTAGGTATGAAAACTTGTTCCACACACGACAGAGAATTACTTACGACGCGTTTTATTCGACGAATGTGGCTCGCGAAATCACAACCGGCGTGTTATGTGTGTTTGAGTGGCAGTTATTTGAACTCGGTGTCTGAAAATTGTGAGGTTGGCACGTTCATCAATTCAAAATTGTGATCCAGAAGGTAGGGTATAACGAATCTACAGACGATAAGGCGCGCCGTGGCGTAGGTCTAGTCTGGTGAGACGTATACGTAGAAGGGAAGGCATCTTTTGATGCCTCTGGCCTTCGGTTCGGTCCAGTCGTGCATCTTGTATCGGACGCGGACAGAAAGAGGTCGGCATAGATCTGACGCCCGCGATGAGCGCCGCTGCGGTATAATATTAATGATGACTCGCTCGCCCCTCGGAGAAGAGGCTGTCTACTTGCTCTGTCCTGCAGTGTCCTTTTTCTTCAGGCACGGATGCACTTTCTTCATAATCAGTTTATGCGCGTACTTCATTTATTAATTTGTCTGGCGTTGATAAACCTCCAATTTATGATCGCCAGAGTTTTTCAATTTTCTTTTGCGCTTTTATTTGTTACATTGCCATTTACGATTTTTATTAGTTACATCCTTCGATGTGACTTATAGGTAATTGGATTTTTTAATTATGTCACATTTATTTTCGCGTGTATTGTTTGTCGTTGAATTTTAGATCTCTTTAAATTGACACACAAATCTAATTACTTAAGAATCGTCTTAGTTTTAGATTACACTTGATCGAAATAACCACAAAAGAATATAATATAATGTATACAAATAGAATAGAATTATAAAATATAATTTATACAAATTGTTTATCTTAACTTTAATTTTTACTCACAGATATTTCTTCTTATTAATTTAGGTGTACGATTATAGACGATTCTTCTGTCTTAAATAAAATACTACAATTAATATGTTTAATTGTTAATAATTTTTGTAAAATGACGCATTTTAGGACGTTCTTTTATAAATTTCTATCTGTATCATGTTACAAGATCTGTATTGCGAGAGAGTTACAATGGGTTTAAAAATTAAATTGTTTTCTTCTTGAGAAGTGATTTTTACAATTCTTCAGCAATATGGCGGAAGATCGTGGTACCTTTGGAGGAAGATCCAGCGGGGAAGATGGCTATGGCCCTGACCACCTGCTGCCTCTTTGATTCCGCCGCTAGAATCTCATTTAGCCGTGTAATCCCGATGTTCATTGACGATGGATTGCCCCGTCTGACCAGCATTGTATGTGTACTAAAACATTTTACGTCGTCTAATACATCATCGATCGAGAATAAAGAGTAGATTGGCACAGCTACGTTTGCTGTTACAGCCGATCCGCTGAAACATCCGGCTCGAAAGAAAACAATCCGCGCAGTTGAAAACAACAACTCTTTGCAAAACGCTGGATGTAATTTTTTATATTTTTGAAATATTAAAATTTGAATACAAATTGATGCACAATCGTCACACGCGCACAACTACATCGATGTGTGCCAATTCGTGAAAACTACATTTGAAAATAAAGTTTAGGCTGTAACGCTGAAGAAGAAGACGAAGAAGAAGAAAATAGTATAAATCTTTACAGGAGTTATATCTGTAGATTAAAGTAATGATTAACATTTCAACGCGTATACCAAGAAGCTCAATAATTGATCAAGGAAGAAGAGATGACAAATTGAAACATTTAAGGTGACGAATTATTAAGCGCGGTAAATTGCATCTCGCAGTTCTCGATTTCCATGGAAGACAGTGATTCGGCTTTCCTGGCTAACAATGAATAGACATTGATTGTTTGCGCCGTGTCACGTCGCAACGTGTCACGGTTTTAGAGTTGCGTTTAATTCAATTTGCGAGTGACTTACAGCCTCTGGCCTTAGTCATCGCGCGCTTTATAGTTACAGATTTTTGCCCGTAAAAAATCAATTTAGAGTTACGAATTATAAAAATCTTCTGATAGTTGCGTTTAAACGATTCACAAGACGTTTACTACCGAATCTACGCGGAAGATAACACATCAATAATGTGTAAACAATGTCCGTCACATCTATTATTGCAATCTTATATTATAAGCTAACTAATGTTAATTGTTTTTTTCAAATTCAATCTAAGTAAAGTTTTTTTTAATTTGAATAATATACACAAGAATAAAAATAACTGAATCGCCTAAATATATACATGTGTATTTTTGCGTTTCGGTCCAAGCGATTTGTTTATAAATTCAGATTGTCAGAGCGCAACTGAAAGAAACTCTCCCTTAAAAAAGAAAAAAGGGAGAGGAGAGAATCATCCTCGGAACTTTTGCCTTGCATCTTAGCCGCTACGGAAAGGCGAGTGATTGGTGCCACAATGAGACGTGTCGACTAAGGATGCCGCTCATCAAGTGAATCAGCAGCAAATAGTAGCAGGCTAATAAGTGCTATTATTCCGTCGTCGTGACGTTATGCACGTGATACCCTAGGTACATAAATACGGAAGAGGAGAGGAAGAAACGAGAGAAGGAGGTACTGTTACGTCGACGCGGACGAAAGAGAGAGAAAGTTACTGTTAGGCGGCTGAACTCCCTCGTCCAGCCGCGCCGATGACCAAGCATATTCGCGCCCAAGTCTAGACTCGGCCAGACCGCCGGTTATGTACCAGTCCAAGTTGCCCTGAGCCACGGTTGAATAGCCATCGGCGCACATTGCGCGCATTGACACAAGTCCAGTTTCACTGCACGGTATTCCAACTTTTCTCCGTTGAAGTTCTCTCAATACACGCCTACTGACTAGTGCGCGCGAAAATACTATTACGCTTGTAACGATATTCATTTTCCAACCTTGGCGTGTCCGATACAAAGCGGACAATTTATAGTAAACACAGTATCTCGATTTAATGCAAACGTATTTTACTCATTCTTCGTTGGAAGTGTCAACTGTTATATTTGAAAGAAAATATATATACGCGTAAAATAGTAAAATATCGATAAAACAAGAATACTTCTTGGATGTGGAGAGTGAAGGAAAATTTGAGATGATATCTCGGCAGAAACATTTCCAGAGATATCACTTCTTTGCATTCGTACTGCAAAGCGAGAGTACACCTACATGTATGATGCGCGCGTTATATGCGGCTTTACGTGATTCTACAGTGGCCAGATCACCCGGTATTATCTCGACTATTCGCGCAGAGCCACGTAATAGCCGGAATACGAGTAGGAAGAAGAAGAAGAAGAAGAAGACACGCGGAGTCGTTGGTGACCATTTCTCGAAAGTAGCCAACGGAAGAGACGCGAACGTGAAACGAAGAAATAAGGAAGACAAGGACGGAAATCTAGATGGAAGAGAAAGAAATAAAGAAAAGAGGAAAGAAATGAAAGCCTGTCAGAGCTACGTAGAGTAAAGTGGGAGAGAGAAGAAGCGCGGAGGATGCGATTGCAGGAAAAGAGCGAGTAAACGGAGAGAAAGACGGAGACGGAGATCTAGGAGGGTATTAGCCGGTCTGAAGGGTGGATGCGAAGAAAGAGAGTTCCCTCTTTCTTATATATTTTTTCTTGTATTCTCCAGCGTTCCTTGGGAAAAGTTTGTTGTTTGAAGCAGCGCTCTGCCTCTCTCTGATCATTAATCATGCCGAGTTTTGGTTTGACTAGCAGCAGCGTCGGTATGGCTCTCTCTCTCTCTCTCCCTCTCTCTCTCTCTTGCTCTCTTCCTTTTCTTACCCCCCTTCCCCCACCTTTCTCTCTCTATTCCTCTTTTACCTCTGTGCACTCTCTCCCCTTATTCCCCTGTTCCTGTTACGTCGCCTTCCTTGAGCCAACCTCGTAGCTGGGGGAAAGAAAGAGGGTTGCTGGCTGGGCGGTTGGTGGGGGGGTTGGTTCGCCTCTACTCCTCATCCCAATCCCCCTAATCTGCTTCCATCCTGCTCACAGTACACCCCTTCGTGAAAGCAGGGGCCCACTACACGAGAATATCATAGAAGGGTGCCACCGTAGAAAAGGAGAAACCTTCGTATTTCGTACTTTTCTTAGCCCTCTAAAAGCACCGTATATACGCGCCAACTGGGGTCATTTCTTCTTTCTCCGCGCTTTCTCCGAGCTTTCTCCGTAATAATAGTTTGTAAAGCCTTTAATCCTGTGCGGATACTACCCGTGTACGCAACGTTTATCGCGATATCTATTGTTGTCGATACACACATCGACATCAGACAAAAGCAAATGCACGAAATGACGTGGCAGCTGTGTGTGAGAGCGCGTACATGAAGAAACACATTTTGCAAGAATATTATTTGATTAATCGCCGTCTCGGGAACAAGTGGAGTTTAATTAAAAATAAAATGCACTTTAGCTCGGAATCATATTTAGTTATCTGACACCGCGTTTGGGTAGAGATATCGAGATCAGAGGAAGAACGAGGTGGAGCCATACCTGTGGATCGGTACCTCGAAAGTTACGGGGTCCCGCTGCAGTTGATTAACGATGTGAGCGTCCAGGTCGAGGTGGGTGGCGCATGCCTTTGTGACAGCACAGCCGCTCCTCTACTCCTCGACATCGCCACCGTTGCTATCACGGATTATTATAACTCGTACGTTTCATCTGCCTTCTTCATCGGCTGTTCAGTAGACATCGAAATGGTCACCGGTTATCATCACGTTCGTTTATCTAAGCGGTGGTTCGAGAAACTCAACTCTCTTCCAAGAATAGAAATGGCAAAATTACATTCGCGAAATCAATTTCACATTATTTTCGTGTATTGAGTAATTTTCAACGTTTAAAATAACAATTTAATGAAGTCGCAGGTAAGAAGTTTAAGGCAAATCAAGTATTTGGATATGAATATATTTGTGTATCGCATAGAATAGTATATATATAGGTAGAATATGATACACACACACACACACTGAGGTTCCAAGGTTCCTTCGAATTTGACACTACACGGGTGTTCGTATAACAAATAATTATGACGCTTCCAATTTCGGCTTATTCAAAATATCCAACAATAGTAAAAGGATGTGTTTGCTGAGATAAGAAATATGTCAAAATGATGGATAATAAACCCAGGAAAAGCGCGGTCAGATTTACTTTTAAAAACATGACCTAATTTCGATAGGATTGGTTATGTTAGCGCAATATCTTTAATGTGCACTGTAACATGTGTTAAAAATGTGTTCAAACAAAAAAACAACAAACAAGAAGAGTGCCGTGAGGTTCAGTTTTAAACACATGGATAAATTCTGATTTTACTGAACTCAATGTCCAACGCCATAAGGTTGCTTGGAAGTTTATCGACAATATATAAAAATATATATTATTAAATTATCAAATTAGTATCTTTTGAAATTGAGTAAATTATTATTAAAAAAAAAAAATTATTATTATCAAAAAGATAATATCGATAAAGATATAATCGTTAAGAAATCTTTTTGTCGACAAGTTTAACATAACATATGCATGTGTTATAATATACATATATAAATACACATATATATGTATAAAGAATATATTGTATGCCATTAATTGCCAATATGCTGCAAAACAGTAATATTAAAACAAATACACTGCATTTAACTCTCGGTAAATTTGTAATTACACATATGGTATTTAATGTTACATATGTAATATTCTATATCTAACCAGAACGGAATCCATTTTGTGAAATGAGTTCAGTCCGGCAAGATGAGAGAAAAGAACGAAGGCGGGTGAAAGGAAAGGGTCGATCTGACGAGGGTACCTACCCTATATTGGCAGGCGTGGCTGCGGGTTGCAGGGTGCAAGAGGATTTTGAGGGATCGCTGATTGGTTCTCTCCGGCGGAATCGACTGGGAGAAAGAACGTGAAATCTCGTGAACGTGGGATCTATAGGACTTCGAAATGTCGAAAAAAGACCTTTTTCTACCCTTACGTAAAGAGGATACAACGGGTTCCACTCGCAGTCTTAATCTTAGATGCGTAGCTATGCTAGTTTTCTTGCACGTTGAAAAGTTTTCCCTTTTAAAATTTTTGTATTCTTAAAGTATCAAAGGAATCAATAACGCATAACAGGAAAATTGAATAAGATATTTATCATCTACGCACATATAATTTTGCGAAAATTGTTCGCTTCTCCAATTAGTTTGAATAGAACTAATAATTTTAGTAAAAGTTAATGGTATTCTATATATGAAATCTTATGTAAGTAATCTTACTTAAGATTAAAATAGTTTCTCGTGTATACAATCAAGAGAAAGTAAATTACAAATAAAAGAATCTTGCATAACTTTTAATATTAAAAGAAAAGAAATTTTAATTAGAAAACTCACGTGTAAAAATTTACACGTATATACGTATATATATATATGTGTATGCATATATCTATACAAAGCATATCTCTGCA
>QVOA01011203.1:0-22593 GCA_014825685.1 Pseudomyrmex cubaensis | reverse complement strand
ATATATATATATATATATATATATATATATATATATATATATATATATAAACATTCTACTTGTTAGACAGAAGTCTATACTTTAGAGGCGTGGGATAATATAATTTTGCATGTGCTTTTCTTTCTACAGTTTACTTTATTTCATACGTCTAAATTGAACGTGACAAGGCTACGACAATGGTAACACGAGAATGATTAATTATCGATTTTAACCAGAAGTTGTCTTTGCCATTGAATCGTCTAGGCATTGTCCATCTTTTCCTTTATCACCTTTTACCTCTTAGGATCATCAATAAGCCATTCGAGCATACTTCTGTGCGATGTTTTAAAAAAAAATTTGCACTCAGAATCTTCTGTAAAATCTTTGAAATCCGAATGTAATTTAAAGACTGTTAAATGCTTAATATTTTTTTTTGTGACACATTTTTCGTTCCAGATTGTTATCTCACGAATCTGTCAAACGATAGTTAGAGAACATTGTATGTATAGACATCCACGTAACTTGTCACCTATTCACGTAAAACTCTTTTGCCTTCGAACTCTTTTCACAAAAAAAAAAAACATTAAAAGAATGCTATTGTGAAAATCATTTTTTTCTTTTGTAGGAATTTAAAGAAAACGTTACCTCGCAAGATCTGTATTGCAAATATATATAATGTTAAGTTACTTTCCGAAACATACGTATGGATAAATAACAGCTTGTTAACTTTTGCTACGCAAAAAAAAGCAATGTAATTTTTACTCGCAATAATAGACTTGGTTGTTTTATATCGCTTACCGCGATACAAGTGAGAAAACCGATCTCCTGGCAGATATAAGTCTCTGATACGGATAATGGGGTAAAACTAAATAATCATTATGCATGGAACACAACAACAACGAGCGTTCGCAACGGTGAAGGATGAGCATGCGTGATTCCAACCCAACTCCTAATTACTTGGAGATAAATATCACTCGGCGCTCGCGAATAGCGTGCTCCTGCAGCGCTGTCTAAAAGATCGTCAGTCAAACTCGGTGAGTTGCGGTTGGATGTTATCGCGAGCTGTAGTAATCTTTAATTATACTGATTTCGGGCTATAGATGCGTTTAAAAAACATCAGGCGGAGGTATAATATAACTTGATTTTTCGCACTAACCGATATTGATATTAATGTCGTTTGCGTCGAAGAGATATCGTGTTACCTGCGTTACGTAACTGTTATATATATAGATTTTCACGTAAATATCGCAATATTATTAAACATCATCCTCGTTTACTTCAAGACGATGGGATTCGCGGTTTTAACATTGTTCTGTGGATAAAACATAAGTTCTTTTTGAAACGATGTTCCGCGTAAGACGCGATACATTTTCTTTCATTTATTCTTTTGATTTCCTTCGGGCGCTACTTTGACACTCGATCGAACAATTTACAATGAAATTATTTTTGACAATTTAAAAAAATACATATCTCTTGACAGAGTGGTATCACAGCGCGTAAGTATCACAGCGTATTGTTCTCCAATTAAATTAATAGTGTGAGAGTAAGTCCCGGCACATAACATTAATCCTCATGGTATTAGTAACACGCTGAAGACTTGAGCCGCGGCCCTAAAGAGAAAGAGGGACGCAGAGAGAGAGAGAGAGAGAGAGAGAGAGAGAGAGAAAATTGAGAGAGGAGAGACCGAGAGAGGAGCACTGAGAGACCGGAGGACGACGACACTAAGAGTTCAAGCCATGTTAAGGTTTCAGGATAGCAGGATATTACCTTCAGAACGGTAGACCAAGCGGAAGGAGACGAGAATTACAGCATAACTGAGGATACTGGAAGAGAGGCACTTCAAAGTGCTCAAGACGGGAAGATTTGTACATCTTCCTTCTCCCTTCGTCTGTTTCTCCGCGCTACTTTTTTTCATGCACTCTTTTCCTTCGTTTCTCTATTTTATGCATCTTTTTTACCTCTTTCTTATAATCCTTATTTTTTTACGAATCCTCTTATTCGCGATCATTCATTATCTCTTAAAATCTAAACCAAATGGTTATTGTAGATTATCTCAAGAAGTGGCAACTTGCACTGACAAAGTCACGTTTCAATCCGTTAATGTATCCCTAGAAGCAGTTTCCGGTCTATTGATTTTTATTGTTTAATAATTGTTTAGTCAAGCTTCGTGCTGTCAAAAACTTCTACAATAGACATTTGAATCTGACAGAGTGTACGAACGTAGCAAGGTACAACATAGTGCGTCTTGTGTGTATGTATAATGCAATCCACCGTAAATGATTTTTTTAGAAAACTATGTTGGCATGCAACCCGGTAGTACCAGGAGGACGCCGGATATTACGACAGCTGATGGGGACAGAGCTCGTGGAACGATCAATAATATAATACCACGTCGCCCCAGGTACCATCATGCTATCACACCATCAAACATCATGCTGACTATATATGTTTATCGAGACGTACGTTGTCTTCAGCTCTTTTATATTTGCACACATGGACCACGATTTTTTTTTCAAACTTTGCAAAAATGCACGAATCTGCAAAACAAATCTTAAAACAAAATAATACACAAAATTAGAGAATAACCAAATGACACGCAGTTTTTTCTAGAAACTTATATTATTTTCGAAGTAAAATAAAATTTGTTAAGAAAACCATTCAGAGATTTGTGTCGCGTTACGTCTAAATTTGGTATTTATGTAATTATATAATATGATATTCTAGAATGTTGCGTTAAAAAAATGATATTAGAAATAAAGCTGAAACAAACATTCATATGTCCATTTTATATTTTATATATTACGTTGATAAATGTTTAAAGCTTCTATTTAGGTACACTGTATGTACTTATTAAGTTAAACATCTCATGTGGCAATTTATAAGAATCTAATATAAGAGCTTTGTATATTAAAATGTGTTATTATTCAGAAATTTAAGTTCCATAAATTTCTGCTTAAAATATCGTTTATTAATATTATTTATTAATAGTGTTTATTACTATTGCATTAAAATAATTTGTGTATTTTAAAGCTCCAAAGAAGATGTTTGAAAATTACATAGTTCCTGGTCGTTCATTCCTGGTTCACCAGCATTTACTCGAATGGCAACGGTGTCGTTTTACTCTGTTCTTCAGACATTTAGTGACATCTAGTAGCGCAAACTGGTAATATAAATGATGAAGAAATAGAAATCAAAATGTGCTCTTATCTTATGTTCAAGTACACAAACAAACAATCTTGATTAAGAATTTCTGTTTTATATTACGTTATTTTGCTGTCTTTGCCCAATTAACTAGCAAGTGTATATTTTTTTCATAGTTATGTACTTATTATATATATGCATGTCTGTAGTGAAAAAGGAAAAGTTGACAAAGATTTCTGTTGTATCAACACATATATTATTGTAGTACTAAGTCTTTCCGTTAGAGCGGACATTTGACACGCGCAAGATATGAATACGCGTATTATCGTTATAAAACGTATACCATTTTATTTTTCTTAAAATATCTATTTAAAGAAAAAAATTCTAAACTTGTTTATAAAAGTTTGTAAAACTTCATCTTTTTCAAACAACATCTTAAAGAGAGAGAAGAATACAAAAGAGGCAATGTTACTACTGTTTGTTAAAAGAGAAAAATTTGAAAAGTAGTGTAACATGTGCACATATATGATTTAAAATGTCTCTTTAAATAAGAGATATCCTTAAACAATGTTATTTTGATTAGATAAATAAAATACACTCTACTTTTATAAATTCTGTTTCTTTAAGAAATATTTATTACAGGATTAATGTATATTATAGTACATAAAAGTTCCTATCTGGTTAATAATATATATTTATGACTTACTACAATATTTTATATAATTGTTTTTATTGTAACGCATGTGTTTGTTCTATAAAGTATATTCAAAACAAATTTGTAAATACTAAGTATTCCAGAGAGAGAAGATTTATATTTTATATGTACAATATAATCTTTCGATTTAACAGTAAGAACTTTTTTCTATAATTTATTCTATAATTTATTTAACAGTAAGAACTTTTTTCTATAATTTTTTCTATAATTTATATAATTCTTAACTTATTCTAATAAAATACATATTCTTTTAACAATTCTTAAATATTTTTATTTTCACTTATATATTGTGTTTAAAGGATAGCATATCACGCATTGAAATCTAGAGTCGCGTGGCATGTCATCCGTAAGATACCTGTAGAGTCGAGCTTCTGATATTTACAATCTACAAAAGCCCGGATCTACAGGGTAGATCACGAATGTGCCTACTCTTTGCAGCCTAAAGGTCCTTCCTCGTTGTTCCTCCATTTTGTAATATTCTGTAACAAAAATATCTCTATTTTAGTATACATTCTCTTTATTGGTGTTTTTACTTGTTAAAAGTTGAACATTAGGTAATACATGACAATTGCACGCATAGAATAATCTAAAATTTCATGATAGACAATTAAATAAAAATGAATGTCATCAATATCTATTTTTTGGAACATATCTATTTAGTGAACAAAGAACTATGTGAGTTTTAGATTTATATTTTTAATTTATATTTTTAATATTACATCAAAATATTACGATTTAATTAGATTTAAGTACAAATAAAGACGCAACTATTTATAAGTTGTGGTAGATTAAATGTCCTGCCACCTCTTTTCTTTCCTTTAGTCGCGCCACCGTACGTGACGCCGGAAAACCTCCGTTGAAGCAGGACGTGACCCGGCATGTACATCCGGATTATGGTTAAAGGAAGTCGTGAATTATAATAGCGCATACCTGACACGATTACCTTTCTATGATTTTGACCGCTATATATATGTAGCACATATATATTGCATTGTGTGCTTTGTTTGATGATCATCGTCACATTGATTAGTATTACAAAGTATTTGCGTTTTTTTAAATATGTTATTATTTTTAACGAAGAGTTTTAATTTTTTATTACAACTAATACGATGTTAGATATTTTGTTATATTTGTAATGCGAAAAATATATTTTCTATCGCGCTTTATTATTTTGTTATGTTGTGTATTTTGAGGGCCACATTATTTTGTCCTCTTTTTAAGTAATATACATGTATTTAGGCGAGAAGATATAAACACAAACAATTTATTTATGTTATACTTTTATATAAAGTGTGTATGTGTGTTTTAATATCAGTAAATAATTTTGCCTAACTCAGAGATTATATTTTATATTGATATTTTAATTAAGTTTGCGTTATAGAATAATTATAAAAATAAAAATAATTATAAAATATATAAAAGGTTGCAAAAAAAAAAAAATAACGTATAATTCTGTGTCATATAAAATAAAATAATAAACTATCTGATGAGTCTTGTAGCATAATTACGAGGGAAACTTTCCTGTTATCAATGTTATAATTATACAAATATGTACATCATAGTGTAAAAAAATGATAAACAAGATATCTCAATACTAACCACTTGTCATTAAAGTTGAAGCAAACACATTAAAAAAGTGTATTTGTATTACAAATGTTTGGAAAAAGATGTTCCAAGTGTAAAAAGTATCATCAAAAACACATGCCAATAAAAATATCACATGCTTGCACAATACAAATAGATTAAAATTTACGTACATGTAAATACATGTACACATGGATTTCTCGTATGCGGTATTTTTGTATATACATGATCAAATAATTTCTTGTAAACAACGAAGTAGAGTTTGGATTAAAAAATGTTTTTCATGCCAAAATAACACTCTCTCGAAGATATCGTGAGAATAATATCGAAACGACATCGAACCCATCATAACATAACAATACAATGTTTTAAATGTAAAGTTAATACAAAAGATGATGCAGAAAACCATATTTCTAGGAAAAATTCACACATTCATGCACATTTAACACACGTCACACGCTCGCATTCGGCAAGAAGTTGTGATAAAAATAATTATTATTAACAAACTGTACAAATTTCGTGCTTGGAGAAGAAACACTTTGGAAAAACCTCTCGAAAAGTTCCACGCACACACTAGGGGTTTCCGGAATTTGGCATTATTCCACGTTCGATTTGTTGTCGAGGTCACCCGAGGTCGACTTGAGTTTATCACTGAAGATTTGCGTGGCAGTCAAGTTCGTCATTCGTGACGTCAAGATGACAAGATCCTGGAGCAAATTTTCTTTTAAGATTCGCAGGGACACACGGGGCAACAGAATGAGCCAACGCCCCTCTAACCAAACGCTGTACCGCTGACTGTCCTTTACGACTCGAAGTAGAGAAGATATTCGGCGACAAGCGAATCCTCGAGTCGCGGGGCGTCTCTCCCACGGCTGCCCGGGTGAAGCCAGGGGCTTTCTCTGGATTCTGCGATGATTGGACCGCGCGCACCCTCACCCCGCTGCGGGGGATGCCACAGCACAGGGCCGTAGACTTTGCTTGGCGCTTTCGCTACTCGATACGTCGCAATTCTGGTTTATGAATGACCAAACGTTTATCCCATATCGAATCCATTTAAACTATCAATGAGATGTGCGGATGTTGATATCGTTAGATTGTATAAGTTTTTGATAAAAATTGGCAATAATCGAATTTTAAATACATTTGAAAGATTTTGTTCACTACCTTTTGTATATTTTAAATTTGTAAACAACCTACAATTATCTAATTTTTATTGAGACTGCATACGTCGTTATTGAGAAACAATTTTAGTTTACATAATATTATGTCAGAGAATTTAAATTTAAATAAAGAAAATAAAAAAATGTATACTATTATTTACATTTCTTTCTTTCTGTATATTTATACTCTGATCATACATATTTGTTATATATTTGATATATTTAATTTAAGAATGTGTGTATCAATGGAACGGAATTAAATGATGTTCAACGTGTCCGAACAAATTTAAAGACAACGCGCAACACAATTATCACATACACATTGGTTACATTATTTATAAGTTACTGAAAATATCTGATATATATATATATATATATTATTTACAAGTCATTGTTCGCTGAATTGTCAAAATGAATTCACCGAAAAAGCAATTGAAAGTTTATGTACGAGGTGTCCGTTGCACGTACACCGAATCAATATGTACATCCTTCCTATGTTACATATGATATCTTCCAGTTGTAATTCGGATTTTGTAAATTTCGAAAATGTCGCCAGAGATTGTCGACATCCTAGAAAGAAGATGTCTATGTCACATGTCTTGACGCAATTACATATTAGAGCTATAAATTATCCATAAAGCTAATTCCCAAATGTTAGATGACCAGATTTATTTCTCATAAAGATTTTAGCAAGTATTATTTTTTATATATTATTTGCACAACAAAGCATATTGATGATTAACAAACAGTTTGAGCAGGTAGTAAAGATAGATACAAGACATGCTCTCACACTAAGCGACAGACATGAAATATTATTTGGGTAGGACATTAGCAATCGCAAATCAGAAGTCCTGATGAGATTATCAGCGTTTAGACCGATCGCACAGCCGTCCCTGCACTCGTTGACGTTCGGTTCGAGTCGTGTGGTCTCGGTACGGACTCCCTGTCAACTGCTCCGCTAGAGAAAGAGAGACGCAAAATTCGCGGCCACCCTTCGTCTCATCATCTTTTCGCGCTCATAGCTGAGCATATCTGGTCTGAGCCAGGCCTGGTCTCTCCTCTCCTCTGCTTCTCGAGGAATCGCCTGGAAAAGGTCCCTTTACCTCGACCCCTTTTCACTCTCCCCACAAGCGCCCAAAGTCTCCCAATGACGTAGCTTCCGTTCCTTCTCCATTCTAGAGCAACGTATTGATCGTCCCTCTGCTCCTGAAGCTGCGGAGGCTGACACCAGAGGGAAACGAAGAGTGGAGAGAACGTGTCTACGGCGGGTAAAGGTAAGAGTTGTGCCATAGAGCAATACTCTCCCGTTGATGCTTAGAGACGAGAGGAGACGGAGGAATTGTATAACAAACAGACAGTTAAGAGAAGCAAGAAAAGAAAAAGAATAATACACTGTCAAAAAGAAAAAAGTTCTCAAATTAACGAAGAAACCTAATCAAAAAATAAAAGAGCAATGAAAATCTGCGAGCTTTTTTCCCCGTTAATAATATATCATTACCAAAGAATGATTAAAGCCTGAAGAAATATAAAAACAGACGTGAACAAGAAAAACAATACTGCTTGTCACACCTCGAGAAATAAAAGTTGAACAAAGGAGAGCCAAGAACTTTAACTTCGATAAATCTCGCAACCACAGTATTCCGTCTCTCCGCAACATCAAACCTACGTATCATCATACACCACTCAACCATCTTTTTACCTGTCATTGTCTACTCACACGCAATATGTCTTCCTAAAGTTTGCCCGCGTCTTATCGTCGAGTAAAGTTGCGATGTAAATTTCTGACATTAACACGAAGATTTCTGTCTTCCGATCATTTCTGAATTTTGAACAGGTGTCTTTATCAAGCTGTTCGCGCTGATGATATGTGTACAAGCTGATTAAATATCTGAACAGAAATTAATCATTGAATGACAAATCGCACAGCGTACTTCTCACTTAATGTGTGTCACTTCGCGTGTGCATTGTGCGTGTAATAATGAATAATTACATTGTATATTTCCCAATCGTAATATCTTTATTGCGCGCTCATGTAAAATGAGCAACAAATAAAATATTAAACTCTTCTTAAATTTGTTCGAAATATTTTATATAGTTGAGCTAAATAATTGAAAATATATGTAGCGCTATCGAACGGCGCGTTGTCTCGCAGAGACATTGCGCCGTTTACAAGCCAAACGTATAATGTATGTAGTTCACGCAGCGGCTACGTATTTATTGATTAATTTACTGGAGGCTTTATTGTCATAAAGGACCGTTTAGCGTGACACGATGACAAAAATTACACACAACGATGTGGAAAATTATATATACGTATAACAACACTGGGTTTGTAAAAGTGATGAAATACTTCAATTAGAGATACTGCGTATTTTTTTGCAATTAAAGAAATCGCGTTACGCCAAATAAAATGCGAATTGCTCGAGAAAACGTTCTTTTAAATTTGAGCTATTTGTTTTTGAAGCGTGTTAAAATAGTATTATTAAAAAAGATCAAATACCTTCTACGAGATTTATTGTTCCACAAGCGGTATCCCATTCGCATCGCACTTGCACGTTCGGAAAGAAGCGTTGTCTTCGACTGGCACCTCCTATCGCATCGTGGAATGTTTCAGAAGGAATGAACGTCCGAGCGGCACGCTTGGAATAATAATCCAGACCGCCAGTCGATTTCCTTTTCTGTACTTCGATACGTGAGAGCCGATCAGCATTCGTAACTCGCGACAAATTCGAATCTAAAATCAGAGTCACTAAAAAGGAATCGGTATAGCGTCTCTATACTAAATTAAATCGCATCGTGCAATCATTACGCGATTGTCTCGGTAATCGATTATAATATACGAAGATTTTATAAATTAGCATTTAGAATGTGTCTCATATGGTTACGAAAAAGTTCTGTGTCCGCTCTTGTGCAAGTAGATTTTCTACAGAGCAGATATATATAAGCGCGCGGTGTAATTAAAAGCTTAAACGATTAAGCTAATGTTATTGAGATGAATCCGTACCGAAAAGGGCGGGATGGAGAGACTCTAACAGGGAATTGCAAACCGCCTACTTTAGAATTTAGGTTCGCGTTTTCACTATTATAATTCTTTTTTTTAAGTATATTTCTTTAAATTGTATTATAATATATTTTTGAAAGCTTATAAGGCTTTTATATTTGTTAAAAATAATACAACATTTAAGTAAGAGAGAGAGAAATCTAACTAAAAAATCTACGTAGAAACATGTCTGATCGCGGCTCGTTAAAAATAAAGTAACAATTTTAATATAATTCGTTCTATACATGTTTGTTTTAAAATGTCTGGAAATAAAATGGTTAATCAACATTTTCACTTTTTGCGACTGAGAAAACCTTGTATGTTGCATTAAGGAAATCATAAATCATATAAATCATAATGGAAAGAAGAATGAGGAAAGGTCGGAATCTGAGTGACGTCTCCGCTCTCAGAGAATTCTCATTGCCGTTGTGATCCTGTCCATTCGTGAAGATCCGTGAAGTGGTTTCTCGCAACTTGAAAGATCGTGGGAGGGAAAACGAAGAAGGTGGCTTCTTCTATAAGGATGTTGACGCAGCTCCCGCGGGACGCTTTTGCGAATGAAGACCATTCTCTATTTTTGACGTAACAAAAAATGTTTTGCGCTTTGCTTTCGCGTTGTTTTCTGTATCGTTCTCTTCCGTTTATCTTTTGTGTCTTGTTTTATTTTTTATTTTTTCTTTTTGTTTAAATTTTTCTATGTTCTCTATTACCCATCTATTTATGTTACGTGGCAATATAAATAAATACCACACGTATACTGCATTTGTCGCAGTTAAATTTTTTTATTGACCAGACGCTATTTTTCAGCCAATTTTGTCTTTTTGCTACAACTCTCACTTTTGCAAATAAGTCGAGAAAAATGTTTCCGTGAACAGCAATATTGAACTATAAAACACCGTAACATGGTTTAGGAAGCGCGAGAGATTCCGCAAAAGACGATCATTTGTCAAAGTGAAGTGGATGCGAACGTGAACACGTTATCGCGGCTTTACCGAGGTAATCTATCGCATGTCTCTTACAAGAAAGAGATTTTTAAGAGAACGAGACCGTTATGCGGCAATAAGAAGCCGTTAAGAATGAAACGTTGCGTAATTTTAATATTGTTGGTTCATAAAAGTATGTCATATTTTCAGTTCCTAAGATAAAAATCATTACAATATCAAAAGAATATGCAAATCCTTCGAAATTCTTCAAGCAAATCAACGTACCTACTTAATTACTTGTAACGTATTACATAGCGTGTGGCAGAGTCATTTTAATTAAAAGATACGTTTTCAGGAATCAGAGAGGTAAGTGCCTATACAATTTGCAAATATATATACATATGTATATATATTATATACATATAATATGTATGTTCGCAACTTGTGGAAATACTTACCTATATATATATATATGTATATATATATATAGGCATAGGCGGAGACGAGGGGTTGGCAGGCAGTCCAAAGCATTGAAGGGGGTTGGATCGTGATGGCAGGTGGAGGCGAGGGAAGAGGAAGTTGCGATTCCATCTGCCAGCCTGTCATTCTGATACTACGTACAATGTCGGCAGTTGGCGGAGACGATCAATACATTGCAATCTATATAAAATGGCTGCAGTATTTGGAGCGCGCCATGCATAAAACGTTTTCTCTCTCGAAGAGGCGGAAAACAAATATTGCCTTTACACGTGTATGGTGAATTAAATAACTTTCTATTACACAATTTCCACATGCGAAAAGTTGTCCGCTTTATCATTATCTGTGAAAGAGAGCAGCTTTCCCGCAGTAAGCACGTATGTATTTTAAACCTCAAAGCATATTCATATATATATACATATAAGATATAGAGTGTACATATGTTCATAATTAACTACACAATCAAAATCTTATCCATTATTACTTAATTGCCAAATTATTTATTTAAATTATTTTTGCGGATATCGAGTCACTCTTGTTCAGAAGTTTTCATCTTCATATTAATAACGATAAAACATGTCAAGTGTACGATATTAAGAAATGACTAAAAACAGTTTGCATAATCCATGGTATGTTTTCATTTCGTGCGAATGCTTATCTCGATATCTTTTTCTGTTATATATATCAAGCTTGATTTAATAAAATCTTCTGTAAAAGCTTTCTCTTTTGTAAATAAGATGAATAAACCGTGCTCTTATCTGAGTGATAAATTTTTCTTGAACTGAGTAAAGCAAATGTAAAATAGGGGATCTTTATTAATTCACAAATATATAAGAAACTTGCATGTGTGCGTTATATACACAGCATTCAGTTTTTTAATTAAATTCAAGGCGGTTTTTATAGAGACTGTTTTTTGTATTTATATAACAAAAATTTTGCTTTTTATTACAATCCAAATAATAAAATATATAAAGCACTATGTATTAAAGTTTTAAATAACATTTAAAAACTATTAGAAATATAAACTATAACGTGTATTGACGTGATATTTTTTATTTTCACAATTATAAAAATTTCACTTAATTTTATTTAAAGAAAGAGTTGTAACATGCATATTATTCAATATAATTAATAAATTTGTTAAGATTCATTCTTGTTTGTTTGTACACATATATGCTATGAAAAGCACATCAAAATAGATACAGCAACGTCATCTTTTGCATATTCGTTGATACTATAGTGTGCACAGATCACCAACAGATGGCATCATCTGGCGGTCCGTCTGTCAGCTTGTTTTTTAATTAAAAAACGAAAAACCTAAAAATCCATTATTATAAAATTCAGGGAAAGCTTTATATTATTATATTTATATTCATACACTCTCTTATACTGCATAAGTATAATTTACATATGTGGAATGGTAAATTGTACAGTTATATTTTGTATTGTTTACAACAGACAAAATTTGAAAGCCTAATTTCACTTTACACTTATATGTGTTCTATTTGTTTTTTTTTTTTTTTAATATTAAAAGTGAATATTATATCGGTACAAGTAAGATATTCAATTTCACACGTATAAATTTATGTTACACTTTGCATCACGTAATGTATTTTCAAATATGCACACAAGTCCATTATATCTTTGCAATCATTGTTATCACTGTTTAATCACCGATTTATTACGTAATCATATATATTTCGATGTCGATATATAGCGGCAAATTCAACATGGCTGAATCACACGTGGAAGAATAATAACACGTAATCATACAATTAATCGCTCCAACTAATAAAAGTTTCTTGGCGAGGCAGAAAAAAGGAAGAGAAAGAAGATCGCATTCCGCACACGGAACCGCGGCGGTGTGACTGTACAGGAGGCAGGCTACGGCGAAACTAACTCAGCTTGCGTGCAATAAAGGAGAGCATTTTGAATCTGTGCCGTGGAAATTTATGGCTTCCCACCAGGAGAGTTCCGACCGTCGGTGCTGCTCAGTAAAAACGAGCTATTAATTTTACGTTTGGTGTGCGCCAAGCAGCTCGGGTATTTCTACATGCTCTATTTTCTACAAATTTGGGAAAATAATTTATATACGAAAGACGAATCGCGTTCGAAAAGAAGAAAAAGCGTCGACATTCAGTGGCTGCCATTATGTTGGTAAACACTAAATTACGTGAGTGAGAAGCAATAATAATCATCACTGCAAACTACATAAACATACAAAGAAGAAAAAGGCTAAGACTTTTTCTCTCTCACTCTCTCTTTCTCTCTTTCTCTTTCTTTCTCAATTGACGTCCCACAAAAGCATGCAAAATTGTCCTTTCAACCTTTTACAAAGAAACCTCTGCTGAAGTATCTGTTTTATATATATATACCTGATTTTCTTACGGAAGAACTTGTTTCGATGATTTCTTCGGAACAGCGGACAGGGTTCTCTGGTGCGCTCCAGGTGATGTTGACCGTTCGCCGATCAGCGATGTTATGGTGCAGGAAAACGCCGAGGGGTAGTATTGCGGGGGAATGATTTATGACTTCAGGGACCAGGTAGGGCGCCATTCAGCACCAGGCTTTCGTTCTCTTCTTCCGCCGCCTCTCTCCGATGCTCCCTCTCTCAACACAGTGACTTGCGATGTCAATGCGTTTTCAGTTGGTCTATTTGCGCAATAGGCATGAGACGAATTCCACGTATCTCCCGGTGTTGAGCTGTGATTAAAGTACGACATGTTGAGCTTTTGTGTTTTGTGCTTGACCTGTGGTGCGAAATTCACTTCGCGAATTGATCTGACGATTGAACGTTCGTATCCCGGCGCGAGCAACAGCGAAAAAGTCACGGTAAGTCGTTACTGTGCCATGTATTTTATAATTGAATTATATTGCATTATGTATATTTGGGTGTAGATGTAGTATTTCAGTGTTGTGATGTGTTTCAGAGACGAGTGTACACACGCAGTGTGTGTGTGAAATATTAAGAAATTATATTTACAATTAAAGGGAGAAATTTGAGAAAGAATTTCACAAATGTGAGAAAAATAAAATAATCGCAAATAAAGATAAGATAATTTTATCTCGCGTTTTTTAATCATTTTCCTGATTGTGCATTTCACAACCAGACCAATAAATCGATAAATAATTACACACGCGATAAAGTGCAAAGTTTCTTGAAGTTTGTGAGACAATCTGGCAATATTACATATGTATTGCTCAATGTGACGTGAGATAAAGTGAATCTATCTCTTCAGACGAGTATGGAATTCGATCGGTGAGCGTGTAGAGCTTTACCTGCGATCGTTCGGTCAAATCGTCCGGATATATCATTTCTGTGCGAAGGCAGGCAGGAAATTAGTCCTCGGAAATCAGCTGTGGCGGCATATTATGTGCGCGCGCGCGGTTTGTAATATCTTGAGAGATACACGCGTGAATTTATGTAACTTAATTTGTAATACGCGCTGCACGAAGCTAGTCGTGCTGCTTCTGAGAAACGAAAAAGAGAAGAAGATACGCGCTCGCATAAGTGCTGTTGCACACGCACTGCAGAGACTAGGCTATGCATGTGTCTGCGAACAACGAATGAAATAATGGTCAAGCCCTATGGGCAACTTTTTCACTTTGCATGTAATAACTACGCGAGACCAGCGATGGGCAAAAACGGGGGAAGGGGGGGGCAGAAGAGGGAAGGGAACGAAATGCCTCCTTTCCCTCCTTCTCTCTGTGCGCGGAGGAGAGCAGGAGGAGCAGTTTAATAAAATCTCGTTGGCCTAATGACGAGAGCCAGCTCCGGTAGTCGTTGGGCGAGACAGGGGCGACGATGGGGAACAAGGGATGGACGGAGACGGTAGCAGACGGCGAATCCGTCGCGTTGGCATATAGTCGGGGTACAGGGAAGCTTGGCGATGAGAAATAAGAGGGGTTGGAACGTGAGAAAGAAAGAGAGAGATATATATATGTATATCCTGTGTCGCATGCAATGCCACCGTGTTGCTGATGTCTTCGGCGATGCCTCGCAACTGTTTTTATGCAAAGATGATCATCAACTAGCTTTGATCTCGCACCGACGGACATGTATTTTCGTAAGCTTGTAATTCGAATGTTTGATGATACCCATGAAGACGAGACGTCGAACTTGCAAAGTAGACAAGAAAGGAAACACGTCGAAAGCGAGAAAAAATTACGGAGATTTATGATAAACATAGGGGTGCGCGCCGTACAGCTAGTACGATTTTTTACGCGATGTACATAGGCAGTGTGATTGCGAGTATTTCTTGAATTAAAATCGAATTTTTCTGTCCTTTTTGCAATCGTTTCAAGTTTATCCGGTGCCCCCTGTCATCCGTCTTCTCTTTACGTTCGCTGCTCCATTTTCATGATTTTTCTTAACGATTTCAAAGAAAAATTTCAACATTGTATGTCGCTCGGTACGTTGCACTGAAATTGTCAGGGAAACGAAAAAAGTTGGAGGGAAAAGAGGGAAAAGACAGACGCGGAGTCAAGGCACAGTAGCAGCTACCCCGAACGATCATCAATCATCAAGAGCGAGACAATCGAATAGTGCAGCCAACCGGCGAACAGCTGTCGCTTCGGTGGGCTCTAACCGTACACGTTACACGTTGCTACTGCACTTCTACCAAAAAAAACAAAAAAAAAAAAACAAAGATTGATGCAGAAAATCAATTGCATAAATAACGCGTGTCTTCCTGTGTATTATGTATTTCAAAATAAAACCAAAGCTTTAATTTTAATTATATTGTTATTATATTGTTTGTCAAATAGATAACATGCATGTAAACATTTTTATGACACTGTAAAAGTAGACGTATGTAAATAAAAGTAAATAAAACTTTGTGTGTGAAACAATGAAAATAATGGCAGTGTAGATCACTATGGAGTCGTTTTAATAAAAATGATTAAGCAAAAATATGTAATTGTGACAAAGAAAACAAAGTCATTTTGCATTTCAATCTCTTGCAATTTATTTTTCCGCACACACGCTTCATACATCAAGCATTATATATCTCAACAAGCTCGATCCTCTCCTCGCATCGCATCACATCATATCAGAACGCCACCATCACACGCCGACATCCTTCCTACGTGTTCCTATATTGCCTGCTACGTTTCATAAATAACTCTCTCATATTGCAAAAAGTACAATTTCAATATTACAACCGATGGGGCATGCCAATATTACTCGTTGTATGATAGATAGACGAGCTATATTGTCTTTATAAAAAGACTGGTCGTTTCTTTGTGAAAAATATGCACTGAATATAACTTGCAATAATATTCGTTCGCAAAACAGTGTAGACGTCGAGCGTGTCAGTGTGTTTAATAATTTTGCAGAAAGCAATATCGTGCTATCTATATTTTGTTACTAGTTAAAGTAAAAATTAGAAAGTAAAAATTTATATATGTATAAATTAAAACAACACTCTATACACATATGTGCTGTAACATGGAACGTAAAAAAATTCTCTAAAACATATTCGAACACGTGGGTTGAGAATCTTTTATTAACATGTTCAATGTCTAATTTAGAAACTTAACTGATTACTATTTAATTATTTAAAAAATCTACTCTATCAGTATAGAAAAAAACTTTATTAAATTTTTGTTTTTCTCTAAACCTGACGTTAATAAAGTAGTTTGCTACAAAGAAATTCAGTTTACCGACCTTTGGTACGTATCTTTGCTTGAGGCGCGTTTAGAAACGATAGATGGAACTGAGGAAAAATACTATTCCTTACTATCTCGTTTTTCAAGGTGTGAGAATTTTATGAATGTATATGTGCACACGTATATCGCGCACACATGAGTTAGATTAAATTACGCTAAACGTACATTATTGTGTAATTGTTCATGCAAATCCGGATTTCCGTATAAACCTAAAGCGTATCTTTTCTCACGAGCCATTCAATTATTTGAGAGAGATTAATTCATTTATTCGGTGCGATTAAATCCACAAATGCAAATTAATTAGCTTTTGATAATCCTCCGATTATTTATACAAAATGATCGATCGATACAATGACATTATCCGAGAATTACAACTAGATGCAAATACACGTAGGTATATTTTGAATATCGGACTTTCATATAATGAATTTCTATCGGTTATATTAACGACGGCTTTGATTTACTTTTTAATGTTTATACGTGGTTACCTAATTTGTTATTACACAAAATGTTAAAAATAACATTTATGTTTCAAAGTCACTGGTTAATTTTATTCAGCATTATTAACATAATTAAAAGAATTTGCACATTACATTTCTGAAAACTTCAAAACTATTCTAATCCACAAGTAGAAAAAAAAAACTAATTGTTATTGAGAAATAATGAGTGTCACCGTAATAACAACATTTCCATAAACATGTGTTTTTTGTATGCTAATACGGTAAATACATAGAAAAACTCCATCGCTTTAGGGTTGATATCCTCCTTAACACGATTATCAGCAAAGGCGTAGACATAGCCAGTCAAAAGTAGCAAGCAGCGACGGGAGGGTTGTCACCCTTGTCTCTTTCTGAACAGCGTGAGATGCCAGCCATCTTGAATGATATATGGCGCCGGTTACGAGGTCGACTGAGCGGCGATCACTCAACGCTAAGCTCCATGGCTTTCGGGGACATACGTCGTCGGGCCTACCGTTCTGTCCATTCTTTTCTAGTTTTGCGATTTATAGTAATTTACAACACAGGTTTTTTCTCTTAAATGTGACATGTTAATAAATGCTTTCTTATCAACGTGATTTATTTTGTTTTTTTTTTTAATTTCAAACTATCAACACATTTTTGAGTTAAAATAAATATTTAAAACTAATTTTAATTACACAGTTTTTGATTGCACTTGATTGCTTTTGATTGACACGCAATCAATTTTCTGAAATAATCAATTCTAATTGAGTAAATATTCAGAATTCGAACGATATATGGTTTACAATTTTCAAGTTTACACACGTGGAACACGTACGCGCGACGAAAACTGTTACTGTTCCATATGACGAGCCGTCAATGACAGTGATCTGTAATCAATAACCGCATCAAGCTTACACACATTGTTCCACAAGTTCCTCTTAAATCCCGCTATTCCGCTTTCTCCTTTTATCGTTATAACCCCCTATCTGCGCATTTAATATGCAATACCCCATTTACCCCATTGAATACCCCACTGAATCCACTCGAGGGAGCCTTGCGCGACCCACATTTTCCCCATCCCACTTATCAACTTTCGCATAAGATTTCTAATCCCGCAAGTCAAGAAAACACTCATGTATGTAATTATTTTTAGCAGCATAAAAAAAAATTAAAATATGATCTTGTTTTCCCTACTATTGTTTAAATCGCGCGACTAAAATATTGCGTACAAAATCGCACTTGTCGAACGGATGATTCTGCAAACTTTTCTCGTAGCTCTTGTATACCAGCCGAACTGAACGGTCACCGTCGCGAACAGACGAAGAGGAAAACGATAGTGAACTGAATTATACAAGCCATTGCGATTAATTAGCTTTAATAGAAATTATGCTAAGAATTGTAATTATAAACGACCGTTAATCGCCGGCTGAATGAGCACGAGGAAAAGGAGAAATCTCGAAGAAGAAAGCAAGAGAAAGAGAGAAGGTCATGGGAAAATGTTGGGAACAGTTTGCGGGCAACGAAGAGGAGTGAGAATGAACAACGGGACAGCGGCAAGGGCTGAAGGCGGGAAAGCGGACGAAGGATGAGTCCGGTTGCCGTTGGCGCGGAAGAAAAGAGAGTCACGAGATGGGTAAGTTTGTGTGAGAGATCCAGTAGGAGAGCTACGGGGAAGTCGAGAGATGCGGTGGATGCCGGGACGGAGAAGCCGGTGGACAAAGCGAGGGTGGTAGAAAGGAGAACGGGGGTGCAATTGGGGTGGTGGTTTGCGCCGGAACGGAAAAGGGAGGGTGGTCGGAACACCGGAGGATCGGAAGAGAGGAGAGAACTCGCGGTGAGGGTATGAGAGGAAAGCCGGCACGCGGATCCTCTCGAAGCACACCGCGCAATCCCGGGGGCCGCTTTAAATGAGTCAGCGTTTTTATGCCCCGCGATGTTGTCAAAGTGCAAACAGCGCTCGATAATATATCATCCGTTGCGCAAGCAACCCCCGCGTTACCCTCGTACACTTGCAACACGTCTGAAGGTAGGCATGCTGTAAGTATTAGGACCTTTTTACACTATGCAGTGCTCATTGCGGCAACGTACAATGTTTTTTTGCAAACACATCGTCAGCTGGTGCAATCTGTCTTGCATTGCTTAAATTAGAATTACTTGGTAAATAAAAGGCCATATTACATTTGTGCAACAAAACTTGCGTGCTGCTGCGATGAACATGCTTAATGTAAAGCGACCCTTACGGTGGACGTTTATCATATTTCTTACTTGTAACGAATATGTAATAAATATATATTCTGTTACACTGATGATCATCATTGTATTGACATCTTAAAGTTCATGGTTTAAGTACACAAAATGAACAAGATCACTTTGATATCTTTCGATAAATATATTAGCTAAACCGATCGATGTATACATATTTTAATACATAAGTGCTGCAATATATATTTTATGTTATACGTGTACACATGACAGGGATTGCGACTGATTGCGAGTTTTTATTGTAACAAATTGTGAGCGATCGCGCGGTAAAATGATACAAACGTAAGAGCGATTGCGACTTTTTTAGTGACATGTCAAATAACAGATTTCTGAAAAATATATAGATATAACTTTTGTTATTGTATTTTTTGAAAAATACAGAAATGAACAACGCACACTTCTATCAGATAGTGAATCAGCAGACGTGACGTCATTACGTATTACGGAATATCGAGGAAAAAATTCGACTGCTAATGTGTTTTCTTGTATATTACAACATTACACATTCTACTATAGAAAACTTTATTTTTTACAAATATGTAAACCTAAGGCGCAGTATCAAGTGGACTTGAAACATTCGATATCATCAACACAACGATATATCATTACACACACCGATAAAAAAAAGTAAAATAAACAACGTAATAAAGAAATCTCTTAATATAAAATTTAAATAAATATTAAAAACTAACTTTGCAAAAACCTTCATTATTTAACTTTATAAACAATTCTCTCTCTTTCTCTCTCTCTCTCTCTCTCTCTCTCTTTCTCTCTCTCTCTGTCTTTCTTTTGCTTTCTAGCAAACCCAAAGAAGAGAAAATTTAATTAAAGAAACGTCAATTTGATAGAAACAATAGTTGGATGAAAAAAAAGAACAAGAAGAGGTAGCTCAGAGGATGATGAGAAGGAAGATTCAAGATGGTGAGGGTGGTTATGACGGCAGACGTCAACCAAGCTGACAGGGTTGCTTTTCCAGCAGAGTACGGTATGGGCAGAGGCATTCAAGCCTGAAAGTCAAAATAACTTCTTAAACTTTAACCTCCGGAGTATAAAAGTGCTATGCCTTTTCTATCTGCTCGTGCAAATCTCGGCATCCGGCTCGAAGCTGACGATTCTTCGGAGTCTGGTCGTGGTGCTGTCGATAAAAACACGTCATATCCGCGGGTGGTTCTTGCGCGAAACCAAGTTCCGGTTCCCGATAAAAACGATTTTCGTCTCATTTTGCCGAATACTTTCTTTCTTTTTTTTTTTTTTGGTATTTGCAGCCACGATGTCACTATAAATCAAAGTCTGGTTTGCGCAAGTGTATATTACTCAAATTTTTTAAGTGCCAGTGCATTTGCATTAACTATATAACAATTGTAAGAAAACACTATAATGTTATTTTCTATGTACATTATTTTTTAAACCATTTATCAATGCTTTCTATACTCACTTTTCTTCAACTGTTAGAGTGCACATTAAAATATATTGCAACGTAACATGTATAGTTTTAGAGATTTCTTCTTTTAAAGAGCTAGCAAGTAAAAAAAAAACAAAAAAAAACATTTCTGTTGTGCTCCTTCGCGCGAATTCCTTTCGCGGAAAGAGCACATAATGTGGCCTCCTCAAGGATATACCATTTCGCGGCGCCATTCGTCGTGTAACATATGCTTTTATCTAAATTAAACAGTGTCGGCGCGATTTTCATTTCCTGCCCTGAAGCCGCTGATGTTATCCGTAGGATAGCGCGTCGCGAGAGCGTTGCTAAGGGTCGGTGGAAAGGTTTACCCTCCTACTTCAACCAATTCTCCCTTCTCCCCCATTCCTACCTTCTCTCCTTCCTGTCTTCTACCACCTTACACCGTCAGTTCTCTCTGTATACGTATGCACGCGTTGTCTACTATCTCCCCATATTCCACCTAACCAAGCCACCGCGCTTCTCGTTCTTCCTGATGTCACCTCACTCGTTCTTGCGGTTGAAATATCTTCCTTTACATTCGCCGTGTCTCTCTCTCTCTCTCTTTCTCTCTTTATCCCTCTTTCGCGCGCATTCTCCACCATCAATGCGGCAGCGTTCCGATATATCGCACGCGAGGCGCGCGATAATTACTCATTATTAAAAAAGTATAGTAAACGAAAATCATAAAAGCTGTAAAATATACAATACAATATATAGTATTGTAGAATATATAGTACTGATGATAGATTCATATATAAATTTACGCAGATCAAAATGTAACACATGAAACAACGTAACATAAATAATGCATAAACTTGAAAAAAAAAAAGCAGATTTTCTTTGCTAATTTAATCGCATTTTCTTTATGAGATGAATTTTATTAATTCCCGCGGAATATATATATATATATATATATTCGATTGCAGTGCAATGATGTATGTATATATCGCAACCTGCAGTGAGGCAATAATTTTCGGCGGTAACGGAAACACAGAGAAGGTGCGGACGCCTGATCACGCCCAAAAAGTTGATTGCAAGAAAAGAACGAAAGAAGCAACGAGAACTTTCTCTCTCTCTCTCTCTCTCTCTCTCTCTCTCTCTCTTTTTTCTTCTCGCAGTATTACTCAACCTACCCCTCCGCCATCGAGCCTTCTTTTTCTATCGCGACGATCTTTGTCTAGCAGGCGTAGAAAAAGAGGATGCTCACAGACAAGCTTCAGCGAGGGGTGGATGTCGGGAACCGAGAGGATGTTCGTTCTTGGAATGGGCTAGGAGAAGGTTGAAACCCGGTGGCGCGAATCTGCAGACAGCTTCGTAGCACGGACGGAGAATGATGCCGTGAGGAGAGAAGAGACGAAGAGGAAAGGAAAAAAAAAGGAGAAACGTAGAAAAGAGACACGATATGAACAAAAAGACAATATAAGAATCTTGCGATAGTAAAAGAGAAGGAGGAATACCGGAGTCCAGGGGATAGACGGACAGGATGACGCTGATCAATCTCTTCGGTTTCGTCCAGAATGAAATCTCGAAGTCTAGTAGGTTTCCGATCCGCGTGCGGAAAATTTTTATCTCTTTCTCTCTCTCTCTTTCTCGTTCCTCTTCTCTTTCTCCCTCTCTCTTCTTTCTCCCCTCTGTCCCTCTGTCCCTCTACCCAGGGACTTATTACCGGTATGATTTCAATACCGGTATTATACTAGAGATTGTATACCGAAACCGATATAGTACCGAAATTGAGTTTTA
>QVOA01011202.1:0-22778 GCA_014825685.1 Pseudomyrmex cubaensis | reverse complement strand
TACAATGTATTCTCGTATCGTAATTACGACAAAAACCTCTCTCTCTCTCTCTATACGATAAAAATCTAAAACAAGCTATGCACGACGAGAAGAAGGAGTAATTTCTAGTGTTTCAATATTTTAGTTTTTGAAATTTCGTCCTTGCTTGCAAACGATCGCGAATCTTGCAGCTCATTTTATGTGGAAATAAATATATTTAGAAACACTTTGCTTTTTTTCTCACTAAAGTTGTTTATTCAACTTTTTTTTACGTTCAACTTTGTCTGTATTGAGACTTTTTAACGAGGTTGAGATTAAACGAAATATCGAAAACGCTTTGTTGAGGAAACTGTTGTTCTGTAGAAAACAATGATTGAGAAGATTCAGGTAACCGAGTCAGTTGCGAACAAGGACCGAGCAGATTAAAATAGATCTAACACTCTTCCACGGCATTCGACTCCACATCGCTGCACTACGATGCTTAAACAGCGTCACCTCGGTTCCAACAATATTTTAAGACATGGGTTCAACAACGTTTACAGATTTATCTTGCGCATATATAAATATATATATATACACACATGTATCGTCGCATTTATAAGTAACAGTCGATCGAAAGTAAAGACGGCGGCAAACATTATTACAAATATTAACAATTATCGTTGTTTGATAAGAGACAACGCGCGGCGCGAGAGAGCAAAAGCGCGTTGTCTCTTCTTTGTTAGTAGAACATATAAAATTTAACGGGAACGTCGTGATGTTAGTGGAGACTTCATATGTTATATTGCTTTGTTACAAAGTATAAATGTAAGAAACGAAAGAGAATATTTGAGTGTATACGTACGCGCGCACGCACACATGCGATTAAACGAAAAACCGTCGGGACGGGGGAGGGAAACGTTTCGCGCGAGAACACATGCAAAACAGAAATGCGCCCAAGTTACAAAAACGGCTGGCCCCACACACTAAGGTAACGATATGTGTTGATCGATCGAACGAACAGTTGAACCGATCAACCGGTGGTCCATCTGTCTTGTCTTTTCTCCTTGCATCTAGTACGCCGGACTGGTGACGGTTGACACTTGTTTCGGCGCTTGCTGGCCCTGCGCCAAGGCTCCGCTCTTCACCGCGTTGAACTTCAGCCAAGCATCATAGCCGTACGCTACCATCGCGCAAAATCCGAAGAACTATACAGGAAACACGTTCTTAGATTGATTTCTTTCTAAAGCGATCTCCAAACGTCTCTTTTCATTTCCACAGTTAGTGTTCGTGATTTTCCGAAGCGTCAAAAATAATAAATGTGTTTTAAATAATTCTTACCGCTGCTACGCCGAAAGCTTCCGTGTAACGCGAGTAGTCGGCCACGAGGGAAGCGGCCAGTAAGTAAAAAACCGTCCATATCGTGCAAAACACGAATTCCTGAAAATATATTTACATGTTGCAACACGCAAATGGCATTCTCAGTCGACAGTGATTAAAGATTCCGCCGAACGTGGCTCAGTTAGTCAGCTAGTGTTTATCGCTTAAAAATGAAAATATTCTTCGACAAAATTTAATAATCTTAAATTTTCGGTTTTTCTTTTTCAATTTTAATTTTCTAATTTGTTTTCGACAACAATCTCGATGATGTGATGTGGTTTATATTTCGACAAATTAAAAACACAAATTCTTATCCACTCAATTTGTCCGTCTTACACAAATATTTTAATTGATCCTGACACAAGTCAAATAAAGAAGTTTGCTCATTCATAAAAACAGAAAGGTAATCTTTTCTTCATAACTAATTATTCTTACTGTTTTTTTTTTAACTGATAATCAGATTCATTCGTTAATTTATGCAAATTTATTATTCGCAGACGTATAGTTTTTTACTTCTTTGACTCAATCTCGAAATATCTGTCGATGTTAGCTACATAAGATCAACCATAATTTATTTCACTGAAAAGGACCTAAACATTGGTCTGAAGATCATCTATTTTAAATAAATGAAGATGTTTACATCTAGCATCGGTTTTTAAATTGGCTCCTTGTATAACTCTTTAAATTTAATATTCTATTCCACGTTTATGTAATTTAGTTTTTTTTAAATGTATTACAAAAAAAAAAACAAACGTCAAAACGAGCAATAATTATATTTTATTATTGCCCTTATATTCGTTCTTATGTTGTTGTTCGCGATCGATCGTTCACCCGTGAATGAAAAAAATCGCACATGTGTGTACATAACGGCAGGTTGATTTTTAGATTTGTGCGTCGCCCGTGGAAACTTTCTAACATGCTTTCACTCCACATGCTCTTCTATAATATCACACGCGTATATCCGTGTTATCGAATACACAACTTGCTCTCTTGCGCTATCTTGCTTCTACTCACAAGTCTATTTTAAGCGTACTTCCATGCGAAAAATGAAAAAAAAAATAAATAACGAAAGATAAAAATCGATTAATCTCACAACGTGACTTACAATTTTCAACCAGGGGATTCTGGAGAACTTCTCGATGATGTGGAAGCAGTACAGGACAAGCAGGATTCCTGTGAACCAGAAGCCACCCATGGCCACTGTATTGAACCATCCTCCTCGGCTGTGACTGCTGAATGTCGACACTGTCACGCATATAAATCCCAAGAGATTCAGCACCTGAAAGAAAGATGATAATCCTAACGTGGTTATCATTCATGAAACTGTGTTACGCGGCTAAACAGACGGGTGCTGTTACTCTGTGCGCAAACACAATAGTTCCTGCAACTAACGTGAGATTATAAGAGATCCATTATTAAATCCGTGACGCAATCTGGTATTCGTAAATCATCATTTATGATAGAAATGCATACACAAAGTAATTGTTTTACTGAAGATGTTATCAAACGCTGCGTATTAAATGTTAAAACAATTCTAGAATAGCGCACACACAAACAAAAAATCCACGTCTATAGAACTCACCACTTGAACAATTTTTAAAAGACCAGGCAGCGTCCTCGCGTACGACGGATCGAATCGTATATTGGGCTGAGTGGTCGTTGTAGTGGTCGTCACGGTGGTCGTGGTGGTGTGTTGCGAAGGAAAACCTTGATCCATCGTTTTCGGTTACTCTAAAACGCAACGAAAAAACGCAATCATAATGTTTGCAAATGTTTGCGTGCTGACTTACGTATTGTCGTCGTCATTCGGCGATAATAACGACAATTCCTCGCAAGGGCGCGTCGACGGTACAGTCGAATGGACATCGACCGTCCGTCGTATGCAAATGACAGAACGAACTAAACTTAAAGAATTTACTGTCATATACTGGAAACAAAATTTTTTCTGAAAACATTTGTACGAAATTCCGGATTTAAAAGAAAGTAATGCAATAATGGAGCGTGTGTTTACAACGCGCACGACACTCATAAATAAACATATCTAATTTAAATCACAGTTTTTTTTTCTTATATGGTCGATGGTAATATTTGTCAGTAACTTATTCTCCAAACATTGATTTATCGATTCGACGCATACATGCACGTTCTACCTGAACACGTGGTTCTTCGCTCTTGTATAATTACGGTTTTATTTAAATTAATCTATTATTGTTAATTAATTAATATTCTGCAAGACTATAAGCAGAGGAGGAAATGGACGCTGCAATTTGTATGCCAAAGAATAACGAAAACTAAAATACCGCCCGGGTCGATTAGAACTATCGTGCAGGCGTAAACGGCGTGAAAAGGCGTTTGCGTCGACGATAACAGCATGATCGATGCGCGTCTGGTCATAGAGCCTCGGAAAGTTTTACTAAAATTATTTATGTGAATTATTGTAATAAAAACAAAACGCAATTCCGAACAACAACACGATGTTATTTGATCCAATTTGAATCGAAGCAAGATATTATATGACATGTTCCATTTTATTAAAATATTGCCATTAAATAAATTAAATTATAAACCGTTTTATTATTCAAATGTAACATATGTTATACAACATATATTTATATTTTACGAGATGTCTCTCAGTGAGACAGCACACATTCGCGTAAGTAATTACTTAAAAAATTGGTTTCCCGCGTGTCAATAAATTTGTGCAAAATAAAACTGACACTCCATTACTTCGCGCCGGAGTAATACGCGTTGACTCTGCTATGCGCCTTATTTGAATTCTCTCGGTTTACTACACAATATCGTCGTGATGTAAAAGTAAAAGCGTGCCATCCAAGCGTTTCATCGCAGATGCTACTTCTTGTTAAACCTGAGATTGTAGACCGCGGCGTTTCGATATTATGTCATTCGAGACGCATGCTGCAGAAATTACTTAATCTCGCGATGTGAGGTCATCCCACCACTGGAAATAGATAGTGACAGTTCGCGAGGCGCGGTCCCGTACGTAGGTACACGTGGTCGTGAAATCCTCCCACAACGCAGGAAAGAGAAGAGATTAAGTGAAGTGTTCTCGTGTAATTTGTACAGTACCTACGGCAAATCTGAATAATAAAGACAATTCGGTGCAACAAAACGGTGAATTTTTATTTTTGTTCAAATTTTCCGTGCCGTAATGTTATGATCAAAAAAGCTATAAAGATCTAAAGCACACAATCAGTGATAAATTCTCTGAAAATGTATAAAGCAACGTTTTATCGTTAAAATATAATATACGGTGTTATTTCAGAGATAAAAAAACAGAATATAATCTATATTTAATATGTATTTAATATTTTTAACATTTTTTTACGCTCAAAATAACGTTTTTAGTAGATTTAGCAGTTTCTCTTCAACAAAATAAGTTGTCTCTTTTGTTTAACATTTAATATATATTAAAAATACATACTAAATATATATAGTAGATAAATATTAAATATGTGTATATTATAATCTATAGCAGGAAAAGAAAGATATCACGTACGTAGATAGATAATATCACAGGAAGAAAACGTATTGCGACAGTGTGTGAATTAATGTAAATCGTATGTGGGTAGAACCTCCGAATCGAGATACGAGGATATACGCATACGTTAAATGTAATAGTGCACACGCTTGAACGGAATTTGAAAAAGAAATCCGAAACTCGATCGAAGGATTTTTTGCTAAAGAGAAATACGATTTTTTTTATTTACACAATTTTTTCGCCGAGTCCGAGGTCTTCTTCGACGATCGATTTTACGCGACAACGACGAAACCGTGTTCTTTGTGTGCGTGACTCTCTGTCAAAAGTTTCAGAGCTCGTTCATTCATTACCACTCTCGCGTGTAGTCTAATTTACGGAACTACGCCCCGCGCGCGTACTGCTTCTCACTCTCAGGTGAGAGAAGGACGCGAGAGAACACAGGGACGCGTGCATAAGTAATACACACGCGTCAAAGTAAATCGGCGAACAGCTTACTTATCGACCAGCCACGCACGTCGCGTTGAAGACGGGCGCGTCAATCGCGTGGAAAAATGTTCGCCGGAACGAGCGTGTGTAATCAAACGGAACGACGAAAATACACAAAAAAAAACGCGCGAGTGAAACGATCGTCGCGAGTTCAGCACGTGAAGGGAAGATTGCGCCGATTGCGTCGCGAAGAATCGTGTAAGATACACACACACGCACACATACACGCATACACATACATACATACGTGTAATAATCGTTTTCCACCTGTTACTGCTCTCTTTCTTCTCTGCTCTTTCGACGCGACGTTGCGCTTTTCTTCTCCTCTTCTACCGACGTTCTTTCGCTAAATGTCGGGAGCTCGATCAAAATCCGTGCGCGAGATCGTTCTGAACGAGCTTCGCTTCGACGTGCCGGCGTGTGTTCCTCGGCGTTTTTTTTTTTCTCTCTCTTTCTCTCCCTCTCTCCTTCTCTCGCGGCTGCGTATCCTGTTGATTATCGCTACTTCTTCACGCACACGTCCTTGAAGCGCGTGAAAACCGACGAAAAGAAACGAGATCGAACTCGACGAACACTCGCTCCGAACACGGAGAGAATCGGAGAGAAGTGCGCGTAAATCTTTAATAATATCGTATTGTTACGCGTCTCTCGACGTAAGCGCGGTGAACATACTGGCCGCGTTTCGAAACGAGACATTCGACCGTTGCGAATGGATCTAGCACGATTACATGCGCACGGGACGCACAAGCTACGACGCGCGTCCTCTGGCGTCGTCGCGAACGAATTGCATTTCGATTTCTCACGCGCGACGTGCGTATCTCTATGAGATTATGTAATAATATATTAATAAAGAATTTTGCAGCGCTTTGCAAGACTTTAATATTTGACAATTGCAGTTTTCTAAATAGATTTTTTTTTTTTTGCGAATTCACACACGCAAATACAAGATTTATCGAAAATCGTATCGGATTTCAATCACGTGCGCAAAATGTACGATTGTGCATATATGTATATTTCATAAAACTACAAACATACGGAACAAGTAGGCCTATATATATATATATATATACAATAGCTCAACAGTTAAGCATGATCGAGTATCGACGTCGCACATGGCTGGACGTCACGGCTGCTATATCTCGCACGACACACAAAAGCCAGGAACTCGTCGGAGGGGCAAAGAACATTTTCATGGCGTGTATAATGCGGCGTGAAGAGGGGAGAGAGTTAACCAACGGATGACGAGGCATATTTCCGTGAGTACGGCAACTCGGATGACGAGCAGATTTGGAGCAAGTAGTGCGCCGTGTGTTGGCTAACTTCCAGAACGATTTGATGATTGATCCTAACCTGTAAGATTATTAATCGAGTGCAATGTCCTTAGGATACGACCGATAAGATAAACTGAATAACTCGGGGGGTGAAAGTTCTCGAGGCGGGATGGCGGCGAGCAAACGACGAAGCATTCATTCCTCATCGGGCAACACCAGTACTTCTGGCAGCGGCGCGCGTTCGAGTCGCATGAACTTTCGGCCGAGTTCCGCGCAACAGGAAGACCGTGGCGGCACCCGACCGACATCGGCGCCGAGCTCGATCGGTCTCATCCTCGTCACCATGCTGCTACATCTGTGCAAGAAGTCGCTGCTGTTCGACACTCGGCTAAAGGTGGCCATCTACTGCGGCGTAATATTCACCATCTCCCTCGTAACGGACTTCTTTGCGCTGCCGCGCACTTACTTCTCCAGATCTGACAACGCGCTCAATCAGTATTTCGTCAAGTGGGGATGGGGCTGGCTGCTGTCAGTGATCGTCCCCTGGGTCACATTGACGGCCCACACACTGGGTTGCGGCCGCCGACCGGTCCTGCTCAGACATCTGGCCCGCATTGCAATCGCCACCTTCGCCTGGCTTGCTTGGACGAAGCTGTTCACTTACATCGAGACCAACTTTGGCAGGTGTCTGAACACTCGCGACGTTCACCTACAGTCGAAGGCGAAGTGTCTGCAATCGGGTAGATTCTGGAGCGGGCTCGACATATCTGGTCACACATTTATTTTGATCTATTCCAGTTTGATACTTGCCGAGGAAGGCACCTCTTTAGTGGGATGGGAAGGTATCAAGGATCTGGTTATGAATGAGGAGCACACGCGTACCACAACCGAGACCAGTACCAGTCCGCTGCGAAATCTGTCCGACAGCGACCTGGAGTTTCTGAAGAAAGCACATCGGGCGCTAACGCCGTATTTGCGCGGACTCTTCGTTGCGATGACGTTGCAGCAGTTGCTGTGGGACATTATGCTGGTATCGACGGTGCTCTATTATCACATCATGATCGAGAAGTTTCTCGGTGGCATAGCCGCGATCATTACGTGGTACATCACGTATCGGTGGTGGTACAAGCTGCCGAAAAGCACGTTGCTAGCACCCGGAGACGGTATCTTCAAATACAACAATGACACAAAAACAAATCCGGAAACGAGCGGCAACGCCAGCAGACTAAGACGTACCACTTTTAACGGCACCAATCAACCGTCCTCTTTTCACCCAAGGTTCGAACATTTGGATTAATATCTGAATGTGATATTTTATAAACATTTACAATCAGTAATAGTCGTATATTTCATACGATTTCCAGTAGTTTTAAACAATCGGTTGCATTGAGAGCGGATGCAAAATGTGCAATAGAAAATATCTGATCTTGATCGTGTTCAAGTATTTCAGTTCTTCTCAATTTAAATACAGATATCATATTCACAGACGTGTACAAATATAACGAGATAGTTTTTCTTGATTAGAAAAAAAACTCTGATCGCGCGATATAGCCTTCCTTGGCTTTCATGTAATAGTACGCTTAATTACGTTCACTAAACTAATACAAAATAGGTTGTGGAGTAAATGTGGTACTTATAAGGGATAAGAAAAAGAAACATGCGCCCGGTTTTTTTTTTTTTTTTTTCGGCGACGCTTGTGTATGGATTGTTATACAAATTTAAGTTATTTAATAAGTAATTTAATTTATATAAGTTATTTAATTCATATTGATTCAAAAGTTACTTAAATTTTATGTCTTTCGATAATTGGGATGTTTTGTTGTAACTTATATTTATATTTAATAAAAGTCTGTGTCTTTAACAAAGTGTTCATTTCTTAAGTTAACAGGATGTTTGCCGACATGAAAGTAGCGCACAGCCTATACATACGCCATATTATATTTATACACAGAGAAAAAGTACAAAATATATATATATATATGATTTCTGTCATGAAAAATCTTTCTTTCTTACGCATAGTTAATCGCTGCATTTACAAGTACTTTACATACTTCCTATTTGTTTTTTGTTTTTTTTATTAATTATTCTTCCTTCACATCGTTAGGCGTATTCTATTTTCCAATATTGCTGATCGTTCATAGCGCTTCTGTTATTGCAGTAAATACCAAGAACGTTGTTTTTATTTTTTGTTTTGACTTATTCGAAATGACATCTTGTTTTTGCTTCAAAAAACAGCTGACACCAAAGTACATGTAAATGTAAGAACATATATGTGTAATATATATATGTATATTAATTTATACATATATATGTGATGCTTCTAAATCAGAATGTTTATATATCTATGATGTATTACACACATTCACAGAGATATAATAAGATTTAATTTTTCGTTTATATTCTCGATGAAAACTTTTACGTCTTACACAACTGAAAATGATAGCACCATCTGTTTCAGATCGCTTGTTTTATGAAGAAAAAGCTTTTTACATATTAAAGCGTATTTCTCGCAATAAGTAAAACTAAAAGTAGAATTATTATTTCTAAAGGAAGGACGTGAATATTGAAAGAAAGTGAATATTTGTGAAGAAAGAAAGAGAACTCTGACAAACTCTGATAAAAATGTATTGTGAATGTTTGTATTGTAATAAAAAATGGGAACATTTTTCTAATGATTTCTAATGATTTATACCATCACAGGCATGTCATATACGATTCGTTATTTCGCGATAGTGATGTTTAATTAATTGTACATGTCTAGAAACACTTGATTGGTACGTATTTACCTGCTTATAAAGAACATTCGTAAATACTCAAGCAAGTTTAAACCTTCGATCTTTTGCGCGCAATTGCGTCTTCCACGGCTTTTAATTGTTTCAACAACTCTTCGCGACGTGAGCTCGCTTTTTTGGCGGCTTTTACCGCCGCAGCAGCTACTTGGGCTTTGCTGTCGATCAGCGGTGGTGATTCCAGACCGCGCTTTTTACCTGCCACAATTGCATTGCGCTCGATCTTCTTTACCGTTGTATTGCTCGTCGGTTTCAACGTAAGTTTGATTTGCTGCTTTGTGCCGCTCAATTTCAAAGCGTCGATGCCCTTCGACTCCTTGCGCGGTAACGGCGGCGTCGAGCCTTTTCTCTTACGTACTTCGCTGGACGACGACGAGTAACTTGACTCGCTCGAATCGCTGCTACTCCCACTGCTTTCCGATCCCGAACTACTGTGGGACGACCTAAATAAAAAGTTTTTCTTCCTTTTATCGTCTTTACGATGTAAACTAAATTAAGAAACGCATAAAAAAAAGAGTAAGAATTACAATTTGTAAAACTTCTACTTTATATTTTCATTTAAAGACACATGTGTTTATGTGTGTATATATATAAAATTTCCGTGTTATTTATAAATTAAAAATTGAATTTTTCTCACCTAGATCTGGAACGACTTTTGATGATCTTGGCGACGGCAGCTGCAGCCATAGCGGCCTTTTGTTCTCGAGCTTTCTCATGATGACGTTGGTGAGACGAGACCGGGCTCGGAGCGGGTGGATTCAAACCAGCTCGTCGATGTAGCGTACCCGTTGTAGGGGAGATAGAGCCTTTAGGTGGGCGGGGAGATGGTGCGGGGGGATTCATTAACATGGCACCTCGTTGAGGTGCGGCGGCAACAACCGGAGTATTCGAAGGTGATGATGTGAGAACGGCGGATCTGGTTTTGCCGGAGGATCGAGTTCGGGATCGGGGTGAAGGGGAACGAGACCTGGAGAGGGAGTCGTAAGAACTGTAGCTAGATCGGCTTGAGCTACGGCTAGAACTAAACAAATAATAATTCTCTATACATCTGTATACATAAAAAAAGTGCATAATTTATACATGCTCAATACTTGAATGAAACATATATGTATATAAATATATATATATGTAATATTAGACTGAACATATGATGTGATAAGATGCAACAAAATTTGCAAAAGTTGTTATCGCGAAAAATATTGTAGGATATATTTTTAAGGTAATCTTTTTTTTTTAATAAAAACGTTTTTGAACATTTTTAGCTCATATTGACTTTTTTCCGACTCGCCCGCTTATGTACATAGTCACAATCCGTCCCTGTTCATTTATGCATTCTGCGTTATTCGCTATCTGTACTTATTTTTCGTACTGTTTAAACGGAACCCCAATTTGCAAACAAAGAAATAAACGTGCGCTCTGAGATATTTGGATGTAAATATGTGAAAATAATAAAACTGCTTACAAATGCGAATGATACCTTGTCGAAGAATACGAGGATCCTGAAGAATACGACTGTCGACGAGATCGATGAGTTGACGCTTGGCGTCGAACGGCACTCGGAGATTTGCGACGCATCCACGGATCCGCCCATTCGTCGCCTCTGCCCCTTTCCACAGGTGGTGGTTCCTCTTCTCGCCAAGACTTCGTTGGTGGAATACGTTCCACAATGACTTCCCGAGACGGCCGTTTGTGCTTCTTCTCGTACTTCTCATAGTAATCTCGTTCCCTGTCGCGTTCGCGATCCCGTTCTCTGTCTCGTTCGCGACTGTGCATCGGCGGAGATACCGAATGTGCACCACGAGGAATTGCGTGATAATCGACACGCTCTCGATAGTCACGAGATTCTTTATAGTGCACTCTCCTAAAAGGCAAACGTGTAGCGATAAAATAAATTTATTATAAACATATATATATGTATAAACGAAAGAATGCATTTTATGTAATTGCCGCGATAGAACTTGAAAACCACATCTATTCAGGACTTGGCCATATGATTGTCTCACCTATAATACTCAGATGACGAAGGTGGTGGATAATATCCTTCAGGCTCTTCTATATACCTCTCTGGAGTAAGTCTAGACGGTGGTACTCTGCGCGGTATTTCTCTCTCTGGCCATCTTTCAACTGGTGGTTCGGGACTAGCCGGTCTCACGTAATATCCTGCTTCTCGGTCCAGTTCATCTTGTCCTAAGCTCAAATTCATCTTCTTTTCTTCGAAGTCCATGTCTGATTCTTTGCGTTTATTAGCTTTACGCATCATCTGAGTAAATGATGTTCTTTTTAAACTCGAGACGCTTTTTGATGTCTATATTCCAAACAATATAAGATGCAATGCAAGAGTATATTTTGTTAAATAACTTACTTCCTTGGCATGACGCAATCCGCGCTCCCATGCGGACTCGGTTGGCGTTTCTTCGACCTTGGGCGCGGGAGCAGGCGCACCGTAACCAGGCATCGATCGAATATTCGATCTGTCGACGTGTGATCTGTATTCGTGTGGCGCGGAAGCGTGCGGTGGGTACGCCATTGGTCTCACCATATCGAACATAGTGTAGTTACCTTTGTCTGTCACACCTGGATGCAAAAATCTACAGCTTACACCCCAAGTGCACTGACCGCGATTGTAAAAACGACACACGGGTCTCGGCTCGGTTTCCTCCGGCCTTGCGTCGTCTCCGTCACTAAGCTCTCCTTCCTCTAATTCAGATTCCTCTTTTTCTCCCTCTTCTCCTTCTTCTTTATCGTTCGCTTGACCGGATTCTTTCGACTTTGTCTTGTCTTTATTATCTTTGTCGGTTTCCTCTTTAGTCTCTTTTGCACCTGATACTTCAGTTTCGCCTACAAGTTGATTAATTATATTTAAAAAAAGTAAAAAATCAAAACTCAATTAAAGATTTCAATTTTTGAAATGCATTACCATCATCGCGTTCGTCTTTCCATTGGCCATCGGCTTCGAAGTCCAGTTGCTCGCTTTCTTCTGTCAAGCCGACCGGCGCAATTTTGTCTTCTTTATCCGTATTTTCTTTATCGCGTGTAATCTCTTGCTTGTTATTCTGTTCTTGACTCTTCTTGTTTATTTCTGCGTTTGGCTCAGTAAATCCCTCGTGACCGTCCATACTTTCGAGATCCGATACATCTGACAAATCCTCACCATGAGTTATAGGTGTAGGCATAGACTTAGACATGGTTTCTGGTTCGTCTTCAATATCGCCGTCCGAAATTTGTTCGCCATCCAATTCATTGAACGAGCCATTTTTCCCCTCTTCAGGAGAACGGGGCCCCGAATTTTTATCCGATTCCTGATCATCCATAGG
Source organism: Pseudomyrmex cubaensis (assembly GCA_014825685.1). Taxonomy (NCBI): domain Eukaryota; kingdom Metazoa; phylum Arthropoda; class Insecta; order Hymenoptera; family Formicidae; genus Pseudomyrmex; species Pseudomyrmex cubaensis. The sequence goes on along the minus strand of QVOA01011202.1, from coordinate 10,081 downwards.
AGACGCTGGACCGGATTTGAACGACTTCGGCGAACTTCTTCCCGAAATCAAGGATTTGACAGAACTAGGTCCTGATCTCGGAGACTTCGGTGAGCTTTGTCTGGATTCGCTATTTTTGAAAGAATATGATTTCAACGAGTTGTCACCAGATCTTTGCGCATCCATCTCGATATCAGACGCTTTAGATTCGGTGTCGTTAAAGGACATGGACTTGGAACCGTTTGATGAAAGACACGATCCGTTGTCCTGTAACGGAGAATATGATCGGTCTGATCGAGGTGAATCGAGAGAGTTGTTTCCCGAACGGTAAGATTTCGGCGATGCCGGTGGTGATACGAGTGGTAAGGCCGGAGGCGATCCCTGTGATGATGCCGGTGGAGATGCCGGTGGTGATGCCGGTGGAGATGCCGGTGGTGATGCCGGTGGTGATCCCGGTGGGGATTCTGGTGGAGATTCTGGTGGAGAACCTGGTGGAGACGCTGGTGACATCGGTAACGATGATGATGGTGATGGAGATTTCGATAAACTACGAATTGATCTCGGAGAGTTATTTGGATCACCATCTCGATCCGGAGACATAATTTCGGATCGTTGCGACTTTGGTGACAGTGGGGCAGACTTCACGGATTTAGATTCTCCATCTGATAACGGTGATCTAGGAGATTTTTCCCCGGAGGAAACGGAACTCGCCACGGACTTTCGTTGTTCAGAACCAGAGGAACGATGCGAATAACGTGACGACGTCACTTCGTCCACGGTATTAAGTCGATTCCTGCCACCGTCATAACCCTCTGAAGAATTACTTTCTGAACCAGAGTCGGACATGTCGAACTATTTCAGCCTGTAAAACAATGAAATAAATTTTGAACACGGTGAACACTTTTAGAAGACCAAGAATGGGAAAAATGTCTTGATTAAATCTTAAGCTGTAACTTCCTCTCTTACTGGACAAGATAATGTTTTTTTTTTCTTTTTCTTTCATACTGACCGAATGTAGCACTGAAAAATCAGCATCAATAGCATCGCAGTGCTTACCTGTGTCAATCAGAGTCTGTGAGATATTCACTCTTGATGGCACAACGCGCGCGATCCATATCGTGTCGTACATACTTTTTATATCACAACTTTCGACTTTTTTGTATATTAAAAACTTTTTATACTTTATTACTTAAACTGAACTGCGTCACATATATAATACATACTGTTTTTTTTTTGTCGGGTTTTCTTCGCGTAGAACTTTCATGTCGACTTAAACTTTCAACTTGAACACAACACAAACTAAGAAAGTACCGATAAATCACAAATCGTTTTTTTTTTTTTTGTTTTGTACTGCACTAGAAACTATAACAAACAAACTCGTAACCTGAAAGAATGCTGTTTGTGCCTATTGAGAGAAAGAGAACAGGAGAGGACTGGGAGCAAGTTCAAGAATATGAAAAAGTTTTTTTTACTTTGTGGCATATCCTACGAATATTGCAATGTAATATGACAATTGATTTTTGGCAAAATATAATTCACTATACGTGTGTACAAAAAAACCGTTATATCAAACATATGCAATGGCATTGTAGTAGCATTTCAAAAGGTAGCTTTCTTGCCACAATCAACACATTGTTTTTCCAGAAAACAACATATGCATTAAATTTTGTACATGTTTAATACTTTATGCTCTTGATGCTTTCATTTCAATCAGAATTAAACTTTGCCATAGTTTTAATAAAAAAAAAAACTAGTTTGAAAACATTACTTTTCGTGATAAAAGTGTCGAGAAGAATGGATTGTATATATATGCGAGTAATGGAAAATGACAATAAAAGTTTCCAATGTTTATCTATATGATTGCAATAACGATATCAATCAATCGGTAATAAACGGTGAAAAATAACTTATAGGATTCAAGTTTTACATTATCTAATACACGTATACATATATATTGATATACGCTAAACAAAATGAATCTCGCGCAGATCTTGCTCGCGGAACGGAGCTTAGAGGTTAGACAGGTAACGATAAAAGATGTCGACGTTACTGCAATCATCACCAAGAGTGTAAAACACAAAATTAGGCGAGAGACGAGGATTAAAGGTTATGGGAGGTATATTTCAGTTACAAGATAAAGTTGGGACTGGTTTTTTACTTCGAACTATCTGTACTCTAGGAATGGCTTCGTGAGCCTTCTTACCTTGGTCGTGCTTACAAACGCCTTAGGAGATCTCGAGTCTTCGAGGCTCCAAGGCGGCCGGCGTCACCCGTAGAATTAGTACAAGACTCTGTGTCTTGATTTATAAACGTTTCTCGCGGCGATCGAGCGGAGTCAACTCGTTCAATTAAACGTCGCGAGAAATCTCGTACGAGTCCTGTCTCAGTAGTAGTTTTCTACTCGTTGTGTGGAAACTTGTCGTGTCGCAGTCCTCGGTTCGGAAAAAGAACAAAGCGCGAACGCCAGAGAAAACTAAGGAAGGAAAACTAAACCGCACTCTCGCTTGCGTTTCTAGCAACGTATTTCAGAGACCTCTGCCGTCATAACGGTGCATTTAAATCATGGTCACGTGAGAAGAAATGTTAATCGCGCGCGAAATGTTATCAAAATGTTTAGTAATTTCCTCACAACGCGCGAGAGGAAACAAAATGTTCAGAATAGTTACTAATTTATTTTTTTTTCAATAATTTATTTCTTTTTTTATATTGCTACATAAATATATCATATGTTAAAACTTAAAATGTTAAAGTTGCTTTGAATTCAAAATTTTATATATTTTGTAACACATCTTTTCACATAAACTTTTCCATCTATACATATATATATATTTTTTATCTTTTATGTTTAATTTTTCTATTAAATATACATTTATATATATATATGTCCATTTATCTGTCATAATGTTACCTAATATCTAAGTTTTTATGTTTATCTAGAAACATATGTCCCATAAATGTTCCGCAAACAGTAAACAAATTAACGAACTTCCTTTTCAAATTAGTTATACAACTGAATTTGTGTATTCTAAATACTCTGTTTTCGTGAAATTGGAATATCAAAGAGATGACATTTGGCAAGCAACAATGAAAAAAAAAAAAAAAAATAAATGAAATGTCAACAGAATTATTTACTATGTGCTATTCCAAAGTCAGAGTATTTTCAAGAACTACACATGCTTCTGATCTGTGAATGTTCTTCAACAAAATAAGACACTCACAACGCTTGTATTTTGATTAATCTACTTTCTCTCATAGAAAACTACTTTTTTTTTTTAAATTGTGCCACAGCAATTCAATACACGTGATAAGATTGAGATAAGAACATCTAATTATCAAGATTGGCACAATTGCGATGTATTAGAACGATATTTGGAGCGCGGAATATAAATTAATTTTAACTATATATTAACATGGATTGAAATCATACATTCTTAAGAACATGCTTTTAAATATGATATCTGGGATGATTTTGTGTACTATGTATGGTAAGGCAAAATAGAGGATTATCAGGTATCCCGATTTCTTGTCAATTATACAATACGCCGCACACCGCACACATACAACATATACAAGAATCGTTTTTTCTATATACTATACTAACATACACGAACATGGCAGACACAAATCCATTTTCATTACTTCTATTACATTACTTCATCCTCATCGATAGAAGCGTCGACGGCGATTAACAGACGGAGATGAATTTTATATGAATAATTTTCATTTTTTTTTTGTATCATCTTTTTTTCAACACATTGTGTGCCAATCACAGAGTATACATATTTATAAGATCGCGATAGCTCAATGTGACAAAGTTCAGCATTATATATACAACATAAGTACTGTGTGATCGCGAAAGCAACGGTGAAATGATTTTATACAAAACATCTACAAATCCCAGCGCGTTCTTATAAGCTGGCAAGAATGTCTCGAATCTCGTATGAAGCGCGTGAATATGTGAAATACAAGTTGCACGGCGAGAAAATCCAACACTATCCCGCTCGAATCATTTGCATTCATGATTTTTGGGTGATGATAAAATTAAAAAAAAAAAACTTAATGCTAAACTTCTAAGTAGAACCGTTTATCTAATATCCATGATGATACATATGCACAGTAGACAAATTATATTTTCACTTATATAAGATTCTTCTAAATTAATATAAGTTTCTTCTAAATTATATAAGTTACATATTCATGTAAAAAATTAAGCTAAAAAACAGTTTTTGAATCAAATTTGTTTTTTCAATTGACGAATAACGTTCGAGATATTGTACGAGTTGAAAATTTGACTAATTTAGTCAATAAAATGCAGTAGAGAGTTGGAGACACGTATCTAACTTTGTCTATCATCTCACTTGTTATTCGTCGTAAAGGACTTTTTACATAGAATATATCATTTATAATATTCAGTTCATGATAAACATCCTTTATGCAGCAATATAACAATCTTAATAAAAAGAACGTGATTTTTTTCAGTCAGAAAGCAAAACTTACAGAACTGTTAACAATTCAATATGTCAATTCTAGATTAAAAATAAACCAATTACATACGCGTATGTACAAAACGAGATTCGATTTTAATCACATTAAATGAAAATTTTAAATGCACGCGATTATAAATAGAAGTTGAGATCTGTAAACAAAAAGCGCAAAACAAAGTGCTTTCACAAAATAGTATTTGGCTTACCGTTTTGTAACATCTAATTGATAAATATATAATACCCAAACGTTTTTAAAACCTGAAAAATTTACGTATAAATGCTGTTGTATAACATAGGATATTATAACTCAACTGTCTTTGGTCTGGCTATTAGACAAAAATATTTGTCTTAAATCTCCAACAGTGTCATATAACAGTTTAATATAAACTACTGCACAGAATGGAAATTTGACTTGTTCGATATGGAATGCAAAAAATAATTAAATTAATGATAGATCTATCCAACTGATTACTCTCACAGGCCAGATGTTAATCACAGAGGTAGCGTAGGTTACACGATTTTAAAATACATTCCAGTATCGTTTCTACACGGTTTTTCTTATCGCGTTTACACCGAAACGATACAAAAGTCTATGGAAAACCAAGTCTACACGTAAAGACTAATACTTATCTCTAACATCAAAATATACTTCCGTCCTTACTTTTATTGAAAAATAAGAAAAAGGAAGAAATAGTTATTCCATCTGGCCATTTCGGTTTCAATTAGATAGGCCTATCATACATTCCGACACTTACCTCTTTCTATAAATTATTATAAAATAAACCTCAGTATTATTGTACAATTTAACAAATTATTATAAGTATTTGATACTGTAATTGCATTGTCGATTTGTTTTCAAATTGTAGAAAAGATAATAAGTAGGAAAATCTTTTCTTTTAATAGATTTTTACCCAATAGGTAAAAATAATCTCTGCAGCAGTTTTGTGTGATGCCATTATATAAATATATTTAACTTAGTAAGCATTCTCTGCTTTCCAGCATACCTCTGCCCTCCAACGTTTCCTTGAGTGTTTGGTAAAGTTGTAATTGTTGCTCTGGCTTCAGACTATAGACCTAGTGAGAAAAACATGTTTGAAGAAACTTATTTTCATCAAGTTAAAATGTATAAATATTAATAACGTGCAAACAGAAAATTATTTATTCAAATTTAATCAGTTTTTTTCCGTTACCTGCTGCAATAGTTTCTGAGGTGATGCAGTGTGAATAAACGAGGAAATATAAACGTTTACAAATGTAGCCATTAAATATTGACAATCAAATCTGTCCATTATTCCTCCGTGACCAGGAATTACATCACCAAAGTCCTGTGTAAAACCGTAAATTAAAATATTAGTTAAATTATAAAAGAGATTGTATATAAATTTCATATATTATTAAAGTACCTTAATTTTAAACGCTCTCTTAAATCCGCTAGCAAAGAAGCCTCCAAATGGTCCGATTACAGAGCTGAATATCGACATCGATAATGAATGAAGAATAAACGGATATAACGTCAATGTAGATTTTCCATTGATCTGCGCACATTAAACAATATCTCAGTGTCAGACACATACGCATACACGTGATTTAAATATTTTGTGTCTAAGAAGATACGTCAATACCATTTTTGATATCACTTGAAGACTGCTCGGCAACGTATATTCCTGTGGTTGGAACAAACTTGACGGCTCGCAATCCATAGTCATTCTTCCTAAAGTCTCACTGTACTCAATAGGACAAACAAAGTAGCGGTATTGACACATAACATACGACATCTAAAAATCAACATTTCATTAGCGTACAGGAAAAATTCTTATTTTCACTGACAATTACAATATACATTACCAATAAGCCAAATATAACAGTCGAAATACCACCACCGATAAAACCTTCCCAAGTCTTCTTTGGAGATAATTTTATTAATGGTGTTCGTCCAAAGAAGAAACCGAACATATACGCCATTACGTCATTAATTACAATCATACTAACGGGAACAATAAACCTGAAAGTATTTGTGAAATAATAAGAGTGTCTACACACAAATAGTCGTAAACATTGTTTTTTTTTTGTTTTTTTTTAATTGACATACCATATCAACCCCTCAAATATATTCTGAATAATAAGGTAACTTTGTGTTACAACAATAAGCAGCGCAACATGTGTCCAAGCAAACAACGAAAATTGTTTCATATAATACTTCTTCACAAGCGAAAGAACAAACCATACAAAACCAACGATATAGAGGCAGAATGAAATAAATCGATGGTATGTGACGAGTATACGCAGATATCCCTGGGAACATTATTAATAATTATTATTTGTGTATTAAAAATATGTGACAATTTGAATAATTATTACTTGTAAGGTGCATATGTATATAATTTTTCATATACGATCTGTTTCTTTAATTAGATACCTCTGATAAGGAAGTCTTACAAAATAATGAAGCCATACCAAATATATTCAAATAAAGATTAAAGGCTTGTGCATATATGTGTATATGTATATATAGATGGTATGATATATATATACCGCTTTGTTTTTAAAACAATAGAAGAAACATAACAAAAAACTTAAAATATTGTTTTCGTGTATGTTGAAATAAAAGAAGACTTTCTTACCGTTCGATTAATTACCACTGCGAAATAGTCCATTAAATTTTCTCCATAAAAGAAATAGTTGGAAGTTAGCAAAAAATACCAAGATAAAGATCTAAACCACGGTAAGCCGTGGATTCTATATACAGCATATCCAATATTAATTATTTCTTCAAAGCATTTTACTTGTACAATTAATGTCTGTAAAATTAAATATACATTAAAAAAACATTTGTTGTATTATTCTTGATCTTATAAATATTTCAAAACTAGCTTACTGTGATCATCAAAGCTAACGGACCACCATAAATAATAAGACAAAATCCAGCTATCATAAACCATGTAAAAATAGTTCTGATTATCCAATTGCGCCAACTATAACATTAAATGTCATTAAATCTTTACTTAACATACATAAATTTCTTTATAATTCTATCAAATTGAATTTGAGCAATCTTTTGATTTAATCCACCAGAGAATTATAACAGAGAAAGTTATATATTATACAAATAAGGAAATAATGCATATATAATATTTTTACCGATCTGGAAGACCAGAGAGAGCAGAACTTAAAATATGTGGAGTGTGATCAGTTCCTTGAGGTAAAGTTTTTGCTAATTCCTCCACCTCCAGTTTTGCATCATCTTCAGATTCAATATCCTCTTTCTAACAGAGAAGAAATTGTAAGAAATTGTGTACTAAGTACTTCAATAAACAATGTCATAGTAATTAAATTAATATTTTCTCTAACAATATTTTATTTTTTTTTTTTATTTTTATTGCAAACATTTTGCTTTCTTATAAAGCAATTTATTATCAAATCGAATCAAGTGTAAACAAGATTCTTTGAAGTTGACAACTTTAACTTGGACAAGATAAATGTGGGAAGAACGTGACAGAAGGACACTTCAAATGTTTATTTTGTACGTGTGCAATTCTATTTTTAGCACATGTATTTATGTATAAGTGTATATATGTGTACAAGCATCTTCAAACTAGCGTGTGCACACGCTTTAGTATTATAGCAATAACTGTCAAACAAATATCTATGTATGTATATTGACACTACTTATTTATATCGCATCCGCGTAGGATAACAAGCCGTCGAACGACGTTCGACTCGCGTGCGAACAATCATAAGTCGGCGTTAAAAGTGGTCAACAATCGCCGATAATTGTGGGGCAATTGAAACAATTACTCCACAAGAGAAAAAAAATCCGTTTGTACCTGATCATCGCTGACGTCCCGCGTTGCCGCCGACACATCGCCAGTCGTTCGCTTGCGTATCTCCGACATCGCGACACCGTTAATAAACTCCGACAAACTCGGCGATTATCTCGCAGTAATACTCGAGAAGTGAAAGTTAACGTTGCGCCTGCCGTCGATTCGTGTCCGCCGATCGCGTAATTACATATTTTTTAAAGTAATCAGACGCGCAACATACACGCGACAGACGTACGCGTCACACCGCCGTGATACGTATGTATGAGACCGCAGAGGAATTAAAGTCACGATGATATTCGCACAGTCACTCGTGGCCGTTCGGCCGTGCTCGGTATTCCTCGGTTAAATCAATGATGGTCAACCATAGACGCGTACGTGTGTATATAGATATAAATGATTGTACTAGATAGAGAGAAGCCTGAGAGCTGAGCGGTCATCTCATTGTTTTTTTTGACGCTCTTGGCCGCTGGTTTCAACATCGTTTATCCTCAGAAGATTTATAAGAACCTATGTAGGATGCGACATCCAAGCAGACGAAAATCATTCACACCAGAGAGGTGATATTTATATAGTTTACGTCATGTGTTGTATATTTTCAGTATTGGCATTGAAGTTTGGAACACAGTCTCTTCTCTCTCTGTCGTTAATGACCTTGAGAACGCATGTTCCTGAACACGTTCTCGCCCTCGAGCGCCGCGATGTCCACGTTTTGCGCATGACAACTACGACGAACCAACCGAGGGAACAAAACTACTCGGATTTACGGTTCTGTTCCGTGCTCTCTGCCACGCGCGTCGGTTCGATATTTCGATTATCGCGCTTCGATATAATTGAATTGGAAAGCAGTTGTGCGGAGACAGGGCGGAGTGCGAGGACACACGCGCTAAAACGTGTTCGATTACATTTAACGCGAGGACACACGCGCTAAATGTGTTCGACTACATTTGTAGAAACGTAAATATTAATATTCATGATAAACATCTTGACATCTTTAATGTAGACCTTTTTTAGCATAGAACATAGTAGTGAATAATATGTCACTGCATGAGATAAGTTGTAAGATAAAAGTCAAGTTTATAGTTCTTGCCGATCGTAATAAAATATTGAAAAGGATTTCGAATGTGCGTTATTGCGTGTAGTGAATATTTAAATAAAAGAAGAGCGTTTAAAAATTGAAGACTTGCGTCACTCTTTTCTGTTTCTATATTTAGAATAACTTATTTTAGATAATTTCGATTTTTTAAAGTAGTATGTCTTTCTGGGAAAAAAAGTCTTGCATACATGGACAAATTTGATAAAGGATTATAAATAATTATACGAGACATTGAGATGAAAGAGAGAAAGAGAAAGATCTCTCTCTCTCTCTCTCTCTTTCTTCTCATTATATGATAATATAGAATTGTTCATACAAAGATACAAAGGACTTTTTTTCCGGATATAATTATTCTTATGATATTTGCAGAAATAATGATTTCAAGGCGCTCACTCTTTAGAGGTATAGCCGATAGGTTGGCCTACCAGCGTTCTTTTTTTATAACAATCAGTCATTAGTCGTTGTTAGCTAGTTGTAGTCGTTATAGTTTGGTACCTATCGTTAACGAATATATTATAAAATATATTTTATAAAACAACAAAAAGTGTGTTGTCCTTCCACTTCCAAATCGCCGTGGGCGCGCTTCTTGTACACCAGTCCAACAATATTAAAAACAATATTTAAAAAACTTCTAGTTTTGTTTTTTGTGTCTCAGTGTGTCTGTTTTATTCTGTAGTATTGATATTTATACTCGCAAAGGAGCA